>JAQMCX010000043.1:19547409-19578055 GCA_029814765.1 Acanthurus leucopareius | reverse complement strand
GATAGATAGATAGATAGATAGATAGATAGATAGATAGATAGATAGATAGATAGATAGATAGATAGATAGATAGACTCACATTTCTTTCCTGAAAGCTTTGGAAAAGTGTAAAAGTAAATTCTTTCTGAGCTGGTTCAGACACCCTTCGATCAATGCCTTCTTCTGCCCTGAAAAAAGAGATTTAAAAACATATTAGATTCAGCATTCAGCAGGATGCATTGCTAATTTTGCTAAATTAGTGGGGCAGATGTTAACAGGATGTGTTAATCCTATAATTTTCTCTTTAGCTGTGTTTTAGCTCAGGACACGAGCTGCTGTGTGTCCGTGGTTACAGATGTCTGTCAGATGTCTGTCTGCTGTGTGGTGATCGAATCTTACAGAACAACTAGA
Source organism: Acanthurus leucopareius (assembly GCA_029814765.1). NCBI lineage: Eukaryota > Metazoa > Chordata > Actinopteri > Acanthuriformes > Acanthuridae > Acanthurus > Acanthurus leucopareius. The sequence continues at coordinate 19,577,665 of JAQMCX010000043.1, read as the reverse complement.
ACAGAGGCTTGAATCCTCGACTGCATCATCAGACTCTGCTCCAAAGTGAAGCGCATAATGTTTTTCTGAAACAAAATAAATACAATAAAAACTGTAAATGCTTTGTGGGCTGCACACAACGACACCTTTGGGGGAAACATACATACATACATACATACATACATACATCAAATAAAATACACCTGCTGTATGACTTGAATGCTAAACTTCTGCTGATATAAAATATAAGTTGCAAAAGATGGAGCTGAAAGTGGGAGAAAGTTTGTGGAGGTTAAAAGTGACTTACAAAATTAATTCGCAGGTCTCTGGAGAACACAAACCCTGCAGAAGAGAAACACACTGAGCTGCCAGCAGACGAGAGAAAGCAAACTGTGATTATTAGTCCTCTCAAAGAGGAGAAGAGGAGACAAAGCCGTACCTCCTTCAACTTGAACTAAACCTCGCTCTAAAAGGATGTGCACAGACTGTTCAGACAGAGAGGGATTTGCTGCCAAGAGTCTGGAAAGAAATAAGACACAGAAAAAAAAGCTCTAGTCAAAAGCTGACTGAAGTGACAAAATTAATGGTAATCTTTTTTTCTTAACAAATGACAAACTGAAAGAAATAAAACACCTCTCAGCTGCCTTCTCATAAGTGTACACTTTTTTCTTCATTTCTGTTTTCTCAAGCTGGAGCAACTCATCCATCCCTGCCCTCATAATTCTGGATGTTTCTGTCTGCAGAAAAGGAGACAAAAACGATGAGATGAGCAAGTAAACACCAACTGACAGCAGTGAGAAGTAGAGCAAAACTCTTTTTGGGATATGAAAAACAGGACATGAGTGGGGAAAAATAAGGATGAAATTTACTATAATTGAAACAGAGTGCACATAAAAACCCTGCAGGAATCTTTTTTGCCACTTGAATGAAAAATATTCTGTGAACATAATTTGAATTTCTTTTCGTCAAAGCCTTCTGCTGGATAAAAAGACCTGCAGACACATTATAATGAGTACAGTATCTTAATTTACAATAAAGGAAATTATACATGAACTAACATTTAACCTGGGCAGCAGCTGCCATTGTGGTCATGCCCTCTGTATTTTAAACAACCTGGAGGGAATTTACATTCTGCAATCAAAAAATTATAAATTGTAGGCATTAAACTGCTTAATTACAGGATATTTGTATTCAGTATTGTGTGTTTCATTTGATTGCTTATGACCAACACAATCAAAAAATAATTTACAAACAAAACAAAACACTCAGAAATTCCATCCTTGAGACAACATTAAGACCATTTAAAAAATGAGAATTCTAAATAAATCATTACTCAGACTTTTTCTCTTCGGTGTCTGGTCAGATTTGTCTGCTCCTGCATTTACCAAAACTCATTTGTAAAGTTCTACAATAATGCTGGGAGTCAAAATAGCTCATACTAAACCAGTAGGGAGGGTCCCAAGAGTGTCCAGAAGCACAAGAGCATCGACCATGTCAGGATACAGAGCAGTGAACTGTGGGAGACAATATGATGACACCACACATTAAAACACAACAAAATAGTCTCTTTCTATTGTGTGAAAAAGTAGAAATTGATCAGACAAAAAAAGCCTCAACTAACCATTCCAGCGATGTCACCACCTGTAAATAAAAAAGAAGCTTCCATCTGATTTGCGCTTAAAAATGACTCTGAAGCTCAACAAAATGTACCACACAGATTAAGATCAAGTCAGATGTAAAGCGGCACTCACCCATACTGTGGCTTATGATGGAGAATTTCTTCAGCTGCAGAGCTGTGGGAGTTCATTTCACAGATCATCAAACACACACGATCACTATCTCATCCCAGGACAATAAGGAAGTTCTTAAATTGCCAGAAGTCCAACTATGATTTAATTATAGGTATAAATAGGAACATGAAGTGGAGAGTTTGGCTTGAAATCTTTTGGAAAAGTTGGGAATTCACACACCATCAACGACTCTGAGCACATCAGCCGTGTACTCCAGGTAAGAGTAGAACACTCCAGGAGGGCGATGTGATGAGCGGCCGTGACCCACCAGGTCCATCGCCACATATCTGCACTCTGAGAGGGACGACAGATGACAGTAAACACAACACACTAGGTCGGCGCAATTGCACACAATACAACTGTGAGGGACAATTTATGTAAAGGCTCCATATTTTCTGAAATATTTGCTAATAATTTCCGAGGAAGTTTCCTTCTTATGTGGTGTTAATTATTGATTAAATAGAGACAAAGCTATGAGATACCGTCATTATTTGAGTTAAGTTCTGCTGACAAAAGTGCTCTCGATGTAAGCCTACGTGTAAGCAAAGTGTTCATGAACAAAGTGACTCTGTAAACCAGATAAATGTAGGTCAGTTAAGTTACAGCAACAATATACCTACAAGTGTAAATTTGCACAAACTGCAGTTGCACTGATCAAGTATCATTTCAGCCCCAGAGATATTTGGTCAGTATATCAAATGAACATTGTCTTCATTTCATTAACCCAAATTCAATGAATAAATAAATGAAATTAAAATAAAAACGTTACCAACTTTTGTTTACTGAAAGTTTTATCACCTATGAACTAGTAATAGTTTACCTTTAGGCAGAAGGGGGATGAGGGGGTTGAATGAACCGCAGTTGTCAGCCCAGCCATGCAGGCACAGCACAGGATAACCATGATCAGGACCCCAGACTTTACCTCTGATCTCCCCCCACGGGACAGGAACCGAGAGCTCTGAAACTGGACACGCCACACGGCACAGCCATCAGTCCGCCGATCACACACAGAGACAGCAGAGGATGAACTGATCATCATTAATGAAGCATGGCAGACAGACAGAGAGTGCAAGAAGACAACAAACTTGATTGATGAATAAAAAACATCTCAAGAGTTTTATTTCAGCCATAGCAGCAGACAGTGGGGAGACTAAAACTCTGTTTTATCATCCTGTTATTGAGAGATAATGTCTGCTGCTTTATCACAGCTTTGTTTACATTCAGTGTCTGCTGACTCTCAGTCTCAGTCTCATTAAATCATATGCAAAGCTGAATAGCCTGCAAATTGGCTGCAGTGGAAAATACTGAAACAAATCCTTGACAGATACACAAACAGCTGAACAGCCTCTGTCTGCGGCTCACACACACACACACACACACACTCTCTCTCTCTCTCTCTCTCTCTCTCACACACACAAACAGATTTAGCAAGAAATAGAAACTGAAAAACAGGGAAAACTTTTGTTCACCACTGCAGACCTTTAATGGCCCCGCTGTCACTGTCATTAAAGGACACTTCCGTTAAAAAGTGCTGTTTGGTGCCAAAAGACGCCTCATTTAATTATTCTTCAGTAGATCTCTGACAGTAAACAACAAAACAAACCTGCACATTGTTACCTTCTTTATTCATTGTAGTTATTGCTGCACAAGCTGACTCTGAAGTTAGCTCGCATCTCCTTACAAACACAACAAATCAAACATTTCACGCGCCCCGGTCCGTGACACTCAACTTCCGCGGTCTCCAGTGGCTGCAGCGGGGAGGCGTGCTGTGATGCCCTCAGTAAGGTCTGTCAGGCGGCTTTGTACATGCGGGATCCCCTCCATTGTGTTTTCCCAGTATTTTGAGTCTGAAGCTTTAGTTGCTATACAGCGCATTGCCAGAGAAGAACTAAATACATTTACTCAAGTTGCCTACTGTACCTTAAACCTGCAATATGTCATCTCTGAGGTCTCTGAAGCAAAACAATGTTGCCATCTTTGATAGTGGAGAGGGATCATTCATGGGTTTTGTTAATTAATTGTTTGTTTGTTTTTTTAAATCCACCATTGTAGATGAAATTCCAGCTGACTGACTCAGCTGACTCAGGCTGAAATGTTTGCAGACCTCTTTCCTCATTCTCTGGTGTTTCCAATAAGGAAACTATAAATCTTTTGGTCTATAAGGACCCGGTGAAATGAAACGCACCATTACCTATAAACTATGGACTACTCTACTGAGTTTATTGATCATTTTAAATATTTGGGATAGTTATGGAGGTGCACAACTCAGTAATTATCAGGTAATTAAATATATGTAACTAAACTTTAAAGATTGTAAATTAGAATAGAAAATAGTGCAACAACCAGATATAAAAACACTTTGAATTGTCTTTGTTAAAATATTTAATTAACCAACAAACTTCTGAAAGAAACCAGCTGATGCTGTTTGAGACACTTTGAAGGTTTTTTCAGTCCTCTTGGTTTGTTTAAAAAGGGGACCAACAAACCTCCACTGTGATTTCTTGTCCATTGTGTTGCCTTTTCACCCTGGTTGGCTCACCTTACGCTGGCATGGATCCATGATGTGACGGTTGGGTAGAGAGGATGCCTAAAACCAGTGGGTGACTGGGTGTTTACAGAGAATGTTTGCATTTAGTGATCACAGCTGATATAAGGGTTTAATGACATGTCTGCTTGTAAACATTTGTAGAGTTGGTGAAGAGGATGATGCATGTACTTTACCTTCAGGTACACTCAGTAAATACCTGTTCAAACTAGAATAAGGTCAGCATTCCCCAGGTACATGTTTTGCCTTCTTATAACGGCTGATCCAAGAATCCCTCAGTGGAAAAAAGGCTTAGGAGACACAGGTTAGCTCAAAAGTGGGGCAGGACTTGTTCTTCTTTTGTATGCCCTTCACAGATTTGACTTGACAAAAAAAAAAAAAAATCCTCCTTTGATAACTTTAAGTAAGTAAGCACTGAAAACATGTCCCCATCCATCAGGCCCCCCCCAAACCATATAAACTGATCTAATTAATTATTGACATTATTTGGTGGGCAAGTTGAATTGTATTGAGAAAAAGGACATGATTCAGGGCAGCAAGATAGCAGCAGCAAAACTCTTGTTTATTTTCCCTACATTAATCACTGTCACTGAGTTCAGCTCCAGTCCAATTTTTATGCCCCTTGTAAAAGTTAAGACAATTAATATCATCATTTGGTGTCTTTATTTGTCTCGGTGCACATTCTCTAACACTCCCTCTCAACTGTGTATTACAGTTCAAATTCATATTGGTTATATCAGCAGTATTTCCAGTGCTGGTTGTATAAAGTTTTCTGTGTAATTATAACTCAGAATGTAAAAATGAAACATGTCCAATGGTTTCCACGGTGCTACAGCAGCTGTGATATAATGAATGACTTCCTGTGTCTTGCTCGCTCACGCACACCCACGTTCATCAGCGGCTTAAATGTCATGTAAACAGAATGATTACCCATCCAAGGTCACAACAGGGCGGCAGACTATTGTGATCTCTCACTCTGCACTTGGACTGTGACACAAAGTGACCTGTTGCAAACCAAAAGTAAGGAAAGTTAACTTGTGTGAAGAAGCAGTGAAAGGGCTGGAAAAAAAATCTGGAAAATGGATCTTGTAAAATTATATCCATTGATAATCGTAGAAAACTGAAGAGTCTAAAAATGACCTTCAGTACACAGCAAATAAATGAGGAACTCATAAGTTTATTGTATCACCCTTCTGATTTACTGATTACTCCTCATTAAAGCTTTAGAAGTGTTATCAGTGCAGGAATCAGTGTAACTTCTTGAATTTAAAGGTGCACCATGTTGAAAAAACACAGATTTGGTGAAAACAGAATTCCACTCAATGATTCCTCCGTGTAAAATGACTTCTAAAACTTTGCAAAATGTTACTCTCTCCAACTCTTTTTTTTTAAACTAAGTGTGAAGTCCTAAGTTTAAGATCACACTTACAGCCTTTTCTTAGGAGTCTTTTAGTTAACATACTTATTCATCAGAAGAGTAGTTGGACTTTAATCAGAGTCATAATTTTAATCTTAATCATTGTTTGAAACTGTTGTACCATCATTACATCATGCCTTTCTGTGTGTCCGCAGTGTTTATCCTTTTTATGTTTTGCACCCCTGACCCTTAAAATCTTCTGCTTATGATTGTTGATAGTAAAAGAATCCCAGATTACATTATTTCTGACCATTTAAGGAATCTTTTCATAGACTTCAAACAGATAATACACCAAGATAAAGGCATTCAACATGTTTAGTTTAAACACCGTTATCCTCAAAACATGCTGCAAACAAGACACTGTGTTACTGTACCTTAGCTGAGTTTCATCCTTTGCTTTTTCTGCGGCAGTAGAGTACAAGTTCCCTTCCTCTTCACAGCTCACTAACTTTTGAGATTAAACATGAGGATACACACTTCAAAGAAAGTGCACAACTGCTAAAATATTAACAACAGGCAGCAGACATCTAAGACACTGGAGACACCACAGTGCATTTCAAATATTCCTCAAAGAAAGCAGGTACAAGGTGATGAAGCTACTGCCTGCTAATAAACCTGCAGGGCCACAAGGAGACATCAAACCTAAAACTGCATTCAGCAGCTGGAAGAATAAGACGAGTCACATACGAGGACTTGATCACAATGCAGGTAAAACTCCAGTCTGAGCAACTGACAAGTTCTCTTTGTCAGATGTTCACCATCACACACAAGGCACTGTGTGTCTGTCAAATTCTGGTTTGACTCTAAGTTAATGATACAACCTGAGCTTTTAGCCAAGAGTGTGACTTGAATCCCATCAAATTTTGTACTTCATACATCTAAACTTAAGTAAATACATACACTGTACAGTCAGTTGTCACTTCAGTGGGGAAAGATATGCATTCTGTTGCATTTCAACACAGCAGCTCAGCTAAAGCATCAGTCTTTGAACAGATGATGATGCTCAGTTTCTGATGACATTGTTGGAAATGTGAATATTCCATTATGTTTGTTGTTAAGGTCACTTTATATATAAGAGGAGTTTGTAATATACTGTTCTACTTTGTCGATACAACCGGATACAACACCACCACTGATTGGCCTGGGTGCGAAAATATACAACTGAATTAACGACTATGACCATCAACTAAAACCTACAGTGAATGCATAGAAAGTAAGGACACTGTTGTAGAAATTGATGCAATAAAGTTAATTCAGAGAAGTTGTTGTATTAGAGTTTTTGATTCATGATAAGACATGTTTCTGCCTTCCCAAGACAACTCACATTCATAAAAAACAATGAGACTTAACAGATCCATAACCTTACCGGCTCCCACCAGTTACAAAAGTGAAAGCTGTTATTCAGACAAACTAGCCTGCATGTTAGCTTAATCATTTTTATAAAAATTAAATCACACTTTATCATACAAGACATAAACATCATTAAATACATCATTCCTACCACATACACAACTATAAAAAAATTAATGAAAAGTAAAGACTAGAAACCTGCAGTGTTTCTCTCCTGGGTGCCAGCTGGTGCAGGGCAGATGATACATGCAGACTAAAAAATCAAAGTTTCTGTGTAAACCAGGACACTCGGGTTAAAATTGCTCACTAATCTCTACTGAAATAAGAGACTTCACTTGAAGCTGACAAAGTTCCAGCTTTGACATAAAAACAGAGCTCAGTCTCGAAAAGAAAGCTGACTATCAAGTCTTAAAATCGATTTACACCTGTGCTGGTGCTATCCTTAAATCACACTTTTCCCTTGTAGTTATGATCTAAGAATAGATATATTTTTCTCTTCCTTCAGTCTCTAACAACTTTGTTGTTTTGTGGTGCATAATGAACACTGCAGTCACATGAGACTTAAGAGTTTTAGTCATTACATTCAAAGGGGAACGAACCAAATTTTACACTTCAAAGTGTGTTTACAGGTCTTGCTGAGTACAAATGGCCTCAGAATCAGACCATTCTAGCTGTTTTTCATTGGCTCTGCCCCCTCCACCTGACCTGGCCTGTGTCAGAGCAATCAAGACTATTCATTTAACATGGGGAAGGTTTAACATGATGACTGACAGAGGAGCGTTACTGGTCCAGATTTAAATGATGTTTTGCTGCTCTGATCAGCTGTATCAATATTTCTCACCTCAAATCTCTTCAGAAACATATTTGAAGATACTCTTTAGCAGTAGCTGTGAGCACGTGTCAGTCAGCTCTGCATCACAAGTTCTGTTGCTCTGACTGGGTTTAGATCCATGGATTTGCACCGAGAGTCATTTTTATGTCCTGACATCCCTTGGAAATTGAAAATTAACTGAGATAGATATGCCAGGATACAGTACTAGTAAATAAGTGAAAAAGTTATTGAAAAAAAAACAAACTTTTGTGTGAAGACTGAAAAATGAATGACCTCAAGTGATGTCAATTAAGTCAGTGTCAGTTGGGGCTGAAGACTACAAGTTTAACATGAAAGAAAAAGCTGCAGGTCTTGGAGTTAAAAAGCAGTGGAGTTTTTCAGACCTCTGCTGCCTGCTCATCATCGCTGCTGGAGGCTGGCAGCTTGAGGCTACGTTAGCAACTACTAGCACACTGCAAACAAATCCCCAACTAAGTTGTTTGTGGTCCAGCTGAATTGTGGGTAATGTAAGAGCCATATTGTGACAAGAAAGAAAAATGAAATAACAACATTTGATACCTCTGGTTCCACTGCATTGATTTGGATGATTTTGGCTGCCTTTTGCTGATTTGTCTCTTCATCTCACTCAGTTCTTTATTGTTTACTTATACTTTATATACTTTACTATTTTGTCGACAATCTGGAGTCACAGAAAAGCAGCTTTGTGTAAAACCTGGCTAATACTGATCACAATTTCACTGGCACATGAACAACAAAACACATAAATATCTATTAAAATATGTAAAAAATAAAAATCCAGTCCACCAAAAGTAATATGAGGCAACTAGTTGATGTAAAGACGGCTCACTGACTGAGGTTTAAGCATCAAAGTGAGTTAGATTGAACAGAATAGATATAGGGACTCATAATTAATGGAAAAATTATTTTCGCGTTGCCTGCCCTCTCTACACAGCGCTCTGTCAGGGTTGGAGAAAGATGTGGCTGCACCCATTATCATTCTGCTATCAGATGAAAACCTTCCTGGCTTGTCTGTATTTCTTCAAGCCAATCACAACTGTTTGGGGCAGGCTTAGATTCACTCAGATTAAGGCAAAATTGAGGCTTTTTTTTTTTGCATTTGCTACAACTTCGAGGTGTGTTCAGCTGTTAGAGTGGCTGGCTGTGAGAGCACTTTGGTTTGTAGGAAGTCAGACACAAGTGGAGCAACGACTGCAGAATTATTCAGGTGGATGTGATGATCGCCTGGTACCATCGCCACCGTTTGCTGAAAGAAAGATCAAGAGATCATTAGATGAGTGTGAGAGATTAAAGAAAAACATTTAACCTGAATTACTGGTTCTTCTGTCCACATGGAGGAAGCAGAAACAAATCCTGAACACAACATTGACAGACCTTGATGTTAAAAATGTTAAGTGCTAAATGTTTTGTTGGTGAAAAAAGCTCCTTTTCGCATCTGAAAACACCATTCTGTGAGCAGAGAGGACACAAGAACAGAGCCAGGCCCCTTACAGGTTTGGATCCAAGTTTTATACAATCAGTTGAGTCTGGGTCAGGTCCTGTTACATCACATGCAGTATTGCATAATGTCTGATAAAGAAGCAGACCTGTGGGTCCACTTTATTTTCAGGTACTACTTATCCAAGTCTTTCTGTTAAGGGCACAAAATTTTTGGACCCTTGAAGACCTTCACTGAGTGTGAGCCAAGTTTCAGGCTGGACAAATTAACAATACACTTAAACTCTGTTATATTCCATGGAGCTGTGGAGAGCTGCAGATTCAAGGGGATACATTTCTGAAGGTTTCTTACTACAAGCAACACCTTCAATGTTGTCTTTTGATGCATTTTTACAATAAAAACACAAATTTTAGCTGCTTTACAAATCATTAGTATGCTGACATCATAAGCTTCTCTTTTTGCTGCACAGGAAAAGTCTGACATGCACTCAGTTCTTTTATCAATAGGCTACTTGGAAAGAGGCCTTTCTTGGAGACGTTCAGTTGATGCACATCCTTTGTTTTCTCTCTCATCAGCAGCAGCACTTGACCACGTTCCTGTATGTAGGTCAGTGTTGAGGTTCTCAGCTATAAAAATTCTGCTGCCTCTGAGACACTGAGCTCATACTACGCTGCTACTTTTGCAGCTGTCTGTCTGTCTACTAGGCACAATTACACACACACAGGCTTAGCGGCTAAAAATAACCACGAAGATGCAAGCGTACCTACTTTACACAACCAGACTGAAAAAATACACTCACATTTTTGTCCCTATAGGCCTGGACAAGAGCTGATGTAAATTTCCTTTCATGTGGTTTACTAAACATTTTCTCAAAGCCGTCTTCTGCTCTGGAAAGACAAAGAAAAGATTGTATGTGTATTTAGAGAGGTGAAATTCAGGAGTATTGTGCTGAGTTCAGTACGTGTATGAAAGGGAGAAAGAATATCTTACAGAACAACTAAAACAGAGGCTTGTATCCTCGCCTGCATCATCAGACTCTGCTCCAAACTGATGCGCACAACGTTTTTCTAAAACAAAATAAATACAATAAAAAACTGTAAATGCTTTGTGGGCTGCACACAACAACACCTTTGGGGGAAATAAAAGGGAAAAGTGATGAGTTGGTGCAGTTCAGCAGTTACTGACCAGATTAATGCGAAAGTCCCGGGAGAAAACAACTCCTGCAAGAGAAAAAAATGCATTAAGTTTTCAGCATGAGAGCAAAAAACGAGTAAAATCATTTATTTCTATCTGGAACACCCATATCAAACATAAAAAGGGGTGAAAATAAAGCAGCACCTCCATCGACGTGAATTAGACCTCTTTCTAAAAGGATGTGTGCAGACTGTTCAGACAGAGTCGGGTTTGCAGCCATCAGCCTGAAAGGAAAAAAAAGGCGTTTGTTAGACAACATTTGTGCAAACTGTCTTATTTGATGAGTGAATGTTCAGTAGTTTTACACACAAATAGAAAGGTGTAACACCTCTCTAGAGCATTTTCGTAAGTGTAGACTTTCATCTTCTCTTCTGTCTGTTTTTTTTCAAACTGAAGCAGCTCTTCAAACCCCTCCCTTGTCACTTTAGGCACTTCACTCTGCTAGAAAAGAGACACAAATAACGAGAGATTCACAAATGAGGAGTGATTCCGAACTACCCACAAAAGTGGAGTGCACAGCTCAGCTCTCTGTGAAATATCAGGCAGTCATGCAATAATGAAATATGAATGATTAGCGGCAACCCAAAGGACAAAACTGTGTCAGACTCAATTACATTGGTGACTAAAAGCATTTCATAAGTGTAAAGCCTTTCAAAATGTCAAACAATTTGGATTTTATTTTATTAACTCACAGTCTAGTCTTCTACAGAAATCCACTGTGAGGTTATTCAGTGTGTTGGTATAATACAGAATGTCAAACTTTAACTACCCGAGGGCAGAAAGAGACTCTTTCTCCTCAGGGAGCTCTCACAGCATGTCAATTGTTTTTGTTGGTTTTGTTTTTCAGATTTTAACTGGATGCACATATTATCTTTCTGCTAGAGGGGAAAGAAACACTTCAACTTATTTGTGTTTCTTTAAACCAATCACATTTATCGCTGCATCCTCAGGCTAAGAAAACAGAAGAGGAGAAGGCTGACTGCTTTAAAAGTGAATTTTTCCCCTCAAAGAAAAAGATCGGAGTAAAATCAAAAGTTAACTTCAGACATAAAAAAACAAATTGCAGCTTTGTAGTAAATGTAGCTTGAGACGTAAAAACTTTTGAAGTACCGGCTCTGTAGGTAGGAATCCATAAGAATCAAGCAGCACGACAGCGTCCACCATCTCAGGATACAGTGCACTGAACTGTGGAAAACACAAAATGGACTAAATACGCTACAGTTTAGCAAAATGGTCTGTGCAGAGTCAGTATATGTACTGTGTGAATATAGTAACAAAATGAAACAGCCTGTCACTTACAAATCCAGCAACGTTGCCTCCTGATATTTAAAAACAAAGCAAATATACACATGAATGTAACATATCACAAACATTTAAAATTGCTGTAATTCTACTGTGAAGCTGAACTCACCCATACTGTGGCCTATAATGGAGAATTTATTCCACTGCAGAGCTGTGGGAGTTAATTTCACAGATCATCAACCAGGTTCAGTATCTCATCACACATATGGAGAAGGTTTTTAGTTGACAACATCACTTTGTGGTTTGACTGCAGCACAGCTTCACCAGAGCTGGGTGAGTTTAAATAAACTACAACATTAATCAGCTTTTTTTTATGAATACATCATGTGATGGAAAATGTTTGCACATAAAATATTTGATCAAAAGGATGAAAAGGGTGTAAATATTAACAGAAGCATTCCCCTGCAGCCTGCTTCAGTGATCATCTTTATATGATGAAAAACCTGTAAGATGAGGTTCACGGCTTCTACAAAAGCTATTACATGGACCTTAAGAACTCCTGAAAGTCAAATGTCTTCAAATTCCATGAGAAAATTGATACAAACAAACATAATTATATTTAAAAAATAATAAGTTTATACTTAAAATTGATCCAGAAATATTTGTTTAGACAACAAAAATTTGTAAAATTGTAACAGGATCGCCCACCCTGAGCACACACATCTGCCTCAACGATCTAAGCAAACATGGTTGTTTGGTTTAGTTTGAGTTAGAGGCTGCAAACATGGTCTGCAACTTTATGAACTCACATACCGTCAATGACTCTGCGGACATCCATCACATATGAAGGAAAGCTGTAGAAAACTCCAGGAGGGCGATGTGATGACTGACCGTGACCTGCAAGGTCCAACGCCACATATCTGCACTCTGAGAGGGGAAGGATGGAGTCTCATCAAGTGACTGTTGCATTATTTCTTCAATGACACATTAATTTATCAATAATTAAAGATTGTGTAGGGATTTGAGTGTGCTGTCTTTAGCTTTAACACTTTATAGACCATTTTAATAATGTAATTATAAAAGGCAAGTGGTAGTAATATCACTATCACACATAAAGGTGTTTGACCCCCATCCTTTTTGTAAGAGCCAGATGTTCAAACGGCTGCAATTACCCAATAATTTTCAAATAGTATAACACACAGCTCTAGTGCCATACTGTGACTTGCTGCAGGAGTAGCTGGACATGTTGATACATTGTGCAGTATAATATGCAAACACATAAAGTAATGGGGAGAAAGTGAAGAAGGTTTCAAAATAAAAGTGAATTACTTTCACAGTGCTCCCCATCAACTGCAGCTCCAAAACTGCAACTTCTGTGGGTTAAATCTGAAGTTTTTGAGAGGAATGAGGCTTGTTGAAAAGCTCTAGGTAATAATAACGGAGTACTACTGTGTTAGGAAGAGTAGTGTTAAGTTACATGAGTGCTGTAGTGTAGGACAACAGGTACCTTTGGGCAGAAGAGGAATAAGTGTGTTGAATGAGCCACAGTTGTCAGCCCAGCCATGCAAACACAGCACAGGATGGCCATGATCAGGACCCCAGATTTTACCTCTCATCTCCCCCCATGGGACCGGCACAGAGAGCTCTGAAACTGCACACACCACACTCTAGTTCAGTAACACTCATGAAAGGTCGTAGCATCATCTGCTGTATTCGTTCTATAGAATTCTATAGACTACAGTCTTTCTGTTTTACTAGTCATTTAAGAGAAGCTCAGTCTTTCAAAAGGAAGAGGTTTCTGTCTTAAGTGACCTGCAACTGGCCCACCTTTACTGGGAGACAGATGTGTTTGCTTTGTAGGTTTTTTGTTTGTTTGTTTGCAGGTTTTTTTGTTTGTTTGTTTTTTTAAACTGTTGAACTAATTAGTAGACATGGATAATCTTTGTCATTATCCGGGATCATAAATTCTTGCCTTTTCAACAAATAGGTTTTCTGCTTTCGCCCGTCTTATACAAGAGTGACTGGGAGGAAAATGTTTTGGAAATTACAGAAGCCATTAATTGAACTCCAGGGTTGTGATCTATGTCCTGCAGAGCACAAAAAATAATGATAATAATAATTTTTTGGTCTGACTATGCTTCAAGCAGAGCACTACTTACACTGATGTCAAACCCAGTTCACCTGCCTATTTTCATTGCCAATTATATACACTGATGCTTTTTCTCACAATTGCAACAATAACATACATACATATAAAAAGTTCACTTTGTTTTGTAAACCAAGATTTTGATTACATTTAATATTCTGTTTCCATCGTTTCGCTTTCATTATCTTCAGTATGTGTCCTGTATCAATGTCGTGTTCACTCCTGAGCTTTAATGATGGCACCAGCAGAATCCACTGCAGATAAAGTCTGATCCTCAGTATCTATGTTTTCTTAAATACTCACACTAATGACTTGCTCAAATTAGCGAAAATTTTTATTTTAAATAATGCAAAATAACGGTAGTTGTTACATTACTACGTTACTACATTGGCACAACAGGACATAGCTCTTCCCATTGAAACGGCAGTTATTTTTCTTTATAAAATATTTAATTAAATTAAATTGGAAAAATAAAAAACAACCACTAACGGTTTGTAAAAACCAGAAAACTAAAATTCCAAGATCTTTTAATCAACCTACCTGCTTGCTTCATGGTACTGGAGTGCAACCGTCTGATCCCTTTCAAAGCGTTTATCATCTTTAGGAAAGCCTTTGCTGAACAACCAGTGTAATCAAAACCAATATAAACTGGGGAAATAGAAAGTTTGGCAGCAAAAGCGAAGCTTAAGAACTTTACAGCCTTTTTCGACGTTCATTGCCGGCTTCCGGGTGATCCAAAGCACTTGAGGCGAGCTGAAGCTTCTATTGGATAAACGGACATGGGGCACCACAGTCTGGACCAATCAGTATTAAGAAGAGGAGGAGCTTACCTTTTACCCATTGTGAAGATGGCTGTTAACCAGCAGAGGGCCTGGTGGGCCAGGCCATAGTCAGTGAAGCACTCACAGTCCAAAGATATAAAAGCTCTAATATCCCAAGTAGAATTCTATAATCTACAGAAAGAAAAGGGTTGGAAATGTATGTTATAAAATTAAAGAAAAGAAACATATGGTAAAGGATAAGTTTAAAGGGAACAGTGCTGCCGATGAGGCTCAAAGCTATAAAAACACAAACCAAGGCTCTGAAAAAAACACGTGAGAGGAATTTTAAAAAGTTCTATTATGTAGATGAAAAGACAACATAAGCTAAAAACTGACTGCATTATTAACCCAAGAGAATAAAACTTACAGAAGTAACAGTGCAGCAACAGACATGAAAAAAAAATTCCAATACTGAGTTTGATGAAACCATAAAACTCTGGCACACTAATTTAGAAGAACTAAAAGTTGGAGCAGATCTCAAGTTTACATTGGAGTTTTGATGAGGACATAAAACTGGACGCTGCCTCTCCATGTTTGGTTCATAACTCAGAGGACAGTAAACAGACATAAACCATAAAATGCTTTATAAACCGGCATTTATATGTTCTAATCAATGCACATCTAAGTAAAGTCAGTCATCAATTTGTTTATTTGTCTTAATTTTATTCTACCCAGCTACCTATATGCACCTCAATAAATGGAGTAAAGATGAATACCATTGCGTAAAGGTCAGGTTTATTTGTGTTGGTGTGTTTGACTTGGCCTCTCCTCTTGACTGTGACAGAGAGGCTACACTGACTGTGTTTGATTGTTACCTGGCTCTTCTCTTAGCTTTGAAGCTTGCTGGACATGACAAAGCCATACTTTTATCAGTTTGGTAACATAATGTAAACCAGTGAAGCTCTGCTTTACTTTAACCAAGAGGTCTGATTGACCAGAATTAATGAAAACACCTGTGCGGTTGTGCAGAGCCTCGCAGGTGATAAGGAATGCAGGGCAACTGAGAGAAGACTTTATTCATACAATATTTGAAAAAAGTCTGCAGGCCTGCAGACTTTCTGATTGGTAAGGGTCGAAATTAAAAGCAAAAGACATCCACGTCATCTGCACAGAAATAGACTCTGCATCTTTGAACCATGTAACTAAGTGATAATGTATTATTAGAAAATAGCAACAGGATTGCGTGGACTGACCGCTTGAGCACCCTTTGAATTAAAGGGGCTGAGAAGAATTAAAAGTCACAAATGGCGATGCAAAAGGATACTTTAATTAGTCATTAATAAAACTATTTTAAAACAATATCAGATGTCAAATGAGGTTAAATGATCATCTGTGTTGTTTCCTAATGGAGGTGCTGCCTGATGGAGGAGTTATGACGATTGTGTTTAAAGGTCCTGTGCAGTGTGGGTTATTTATCTTACATGTGTGGTTGATGTACAAGGTATGTTTGATTTTTAAACAAAACATTGCAGCTGGTTTATAGAAAACATTGCAGCTGGTGATGTGTTGCATCACACTGAATTCCTGTGTGTTTCTGTGAGGGTGTGTGCATTATAACAATATTTTCCTCAGACACATTTTAAAGATGGTCATTAATTTCAAAATCCAGTTATCCTGCAAACTGTTGTCATTCTTTGCTGTATCCCTCTCATTTAATAAATCTTTTAAATGTCCTCAAATAACCATTAAAATATTTTTTATGCACAATCATTTTTGTTATTGATAAGAAAAAAATATTTTATGACAACAGCTGTTTTGCAGGCACTTGATTGTTTAACCAAGATATCAGCATAATGTTATTAGGTCTGTGCATCTATATTGCTTATTTTCTCTTTGTCATCTTAACCATTTGTCTTTATCACATCGTAGAGACTGTTTTTAATATCTGAAATGTTTAATTAAATCCCTTGAGCACAGAATTTATTCTGACTGTATGAACCTAATTGGTTTAATAAAGTTAACTGAACCATGCTTAAGCTAAGTTAAAATAAGTTTGGGAGTTATAATATTGATGCTGTAGCATCTTCTCTGCAGTTGGCCCTGAATACAGGAAATGCACATGCCACCTTCCTGGATCTTTAAATAAATATTTAAGTCGGTGGCTTTATCAAAGTCAATATTATAGCTCCAGTTGCAAAAAATTGGTTATCACATGAAAAAAAAGTAAGTCAGACAAAGGTCTAATGAATTATCATAGTGCTGATATGGACCCAAAAAACCGTAACCCAAAGGAAACAGCTTGTACCTGCCAGAGTATCAGATGTTCTCACCCATTCTGCCTCTCTGCCTCCATTTCCAAACATCCCAGCACTATCATTTCTCTACCTGTCTACCAGATACTCTCAGGCCCCTCCATCTGTCACAGTCACCCGAGTCAGTACTGGTCAAAACTAAAGCAACACTTTAAGTATGTGCAACAACCCCTGTAAAACAAAAATGGTTGTGTACGTGATTCAGTGTCCATCTGGGAAAATACACAAAGGTGAGACATCCCGATTCCCTTAAGGAGCAAATCACTGAACAAAAGCAGCTCTGTTAAGAAGAATGATGTAAGCAGTGCTACTGCCAGGTAGTTCAGTGAAAAGCATCATCACATTTCATCTTCACTTTTTAATGGTATAAAAATGAGTCAGCCTAATCAAAGAGGTGGTAATGTCGATTTTCCTTAGAAAACAAGAGAAGCATTTCAAATGTTCTCTTTTCAAAGTGTATTTTCAGGAGGTATGAATAACAAATTCTCAATCAATGAGTTTTTATAATTTTCATAGATATCTTAATTTTAATTTTTTAAAATAATTTTGCAGTTTTTTATATGATGTATTTGTGTTGTATTTTGATTTTTAAGGTTTCATGAATTTTAATTCTTGCTACATTTTTTATAACACATCATGTCCCTTTTTTTAGTCCTTCCTGTAAGTGTTTTTCAAAGTATGCTGTGTAAAACCAGCACATTTGAGGTGAAAGCCTTTTCTGCACAGTTTTTATGCTTCAGCTTATGGACCATATATGGTGTTTATTATTGAACACTGCTGTTGCCTGTCTGGTGGTCTGAGAAGATGATTGGCCTGAAGCCACATGACCACTCAACCAACCTAGACTTGTAGGTGGCCTGTTGGCTTTATATCCACCCTTGTTAAATGCTGTTCGTAATGTGTTTCTTGATGACCCTGATGAAGGCCACAAGCTGAAGCGTGTTGGTCTAATAATACATTTGTTCCATATACTTCAAGTGTTGTGGGAATTTCGACCTCTATAGGACCTTTTCTCTTTTCTGTGCACCTTGGAGGTAGGTATGGTTGTGCCAGGAGCCTCTACTCAGTTTCAGCCACCTGACTGCCACATCCAACCAGTCTCTCCTGTCCTGCAGTAACCCCCGTTCCCTCTATTCAGTGTGGCTGAATGGGTGGACAGAGATCTATGAATAAGACATTGTGGCTAAATGTCTTTAATACAATACAGTTCAACAGCCTCCAAAAGTGGCCAGAAAGTTGACACCTGGGCAATTCAAATGGTTTCAACAACAGCAGTACAGTCATACCACTTTACACTGGGTCAAACAACACCTCCTCTAAGATCACTGCGAAGCTCTGAGTTTAGTGGCTTAATGCTTGAAATAAAACCTTCTCCCCTCACGTACAGTATAAAGGAACAAAGCATTTTAAAAGTATGCATCTCATCATATTGTGGACATGGCAGAAGGAACATGAACATCCTTCAGACAGAGTGCACTGGGTCTGAGTATATTAATTATGAATAAAGATAACATAAAAGAAATCTGTATGTTTTCTCTCAAATTTTTAGTTTAGTTTTGTCGTTGCTTTGCCTAAACACAAACCTGGTTACTAAAACACCGGCTGTGTCTAATCTAAACAGAACACACACACACACACGAACACACACGCTGTCTTTTTGAATATCTTTCTGGTAAACATCATCCTCTTCACTCAAATAAGATCAAGATAGGCATATAAAAGCTCAGTGAGATGAAACAGAAAATAAAGAACCCCCGATTAATAATCATATCAGAGGCGCCTCCAGGTTAAGTTTAAGGATGTTGTGAAGAGAGCTGAAGAGGCGTGCAGTGAGAGAGGTAGACGAATGGGCGGGCTGGAAAAATTTTGGGACAGGACAGAGGGAGGGAGTATATAAAGGTCAGTTTAGGTGGGGGGAGGTCAGGTCAAGAAGAATTTGGTACCATCACACAGGATATTTTACTACTTTGCAGGTAGGCTCTGTCTCTTTTTGTAATTTTTTCATAGTTCAGTCTTTAAAAATGTTTTACAAATTGATAAAATAAATTCATTTAAAGCATGCTAACTGAGAATAAAAGTGATGAAAGACAAATAATAACCATTAAAGTACAATAATGTTTGATAAAAAAAAAAACAATGTGGTGATAAGTTGATATATTCAGGACTTTAGGATAATAAGACATACATCACTCTGCTTTGGTTCTGCTTTGCATTCAGGATGGAAGGAAATGTTTTGATAATAAAGCAGGTCACAGCTCCTCAGATTCAAACTTCTAAAAGCAAAAATATTGTTCGGAGAAATTCTCATACAGATAACTGTCTGTGAAAGAAAAAATATAGCTAATAAGGAGAAAAATATTTTGTTTACACACTATTATTACTATGTGACAACTTAAAACTATCAACACTAACAATGCATCAGAAATAAATTCAAATACAGTAAATTATGCAGATTTTGTAACGTTATCTGAGGTAACGTTGCAACATCATTCTAGTTGAATAATAGATGAAAAGGATTTGCAACTTGATACGATCAGAGAACTTTGTTTTTCTAAACCTTTTCCTTTTTCCTTTATTTTTTCTGTTTATTTATTTTTTACAGACTCTGTTTTTATAAATCAGTGTTCTTGCAACCTGCCTCTCCTCTCTCTCAGATCATGGCTGACTTTGACGCAGTCCTGAAGTTTTGGGGTCCAGTGGAGGCCGACTATCCCACACATGGTGGTCTGGTTCTGACCCGGTCAGTGGCTCCAACAAAATAAGATTAACTCTTTCTTTTAGCTCAGGTGGTTTTCATGGCTGTAAGTCAAAGTTCGTGAAACATAGGATGCTTTATTTATTTGCTTAGCCTGACCCATCAGTTATATTTTCTGCAAGTTTTATTTCCCATCTGGAAAAACACAGAGGACATGACCTCAGTGTCCTCAAAAATAGCGATGGCCCTGGTGGTGTGTTATACCTGGTGAATCTACACATTTCCTTTTCTTCTCAGCTTATTCACGGAGCACCCAGACACCCAGAATCTGTTCCCAAAGTTTGCCGGTATTGCCAAGGGTGACCTGGCTGCTAATGCAGCTGTTTCTGCCCACGGTGCCACTGTGCTGAAGAAACTTGGTGAGCTGCTGAAGGCCAAAGGCGACCACGCTAATATCATCAAACCTATGGCCAATAGCCATGCGACAAAGCACAAGATCCCTCTTAATAACTTCAAGGTGAGGTTGATGCACAGTATATGTGGGAATATTGCATCTTTTTGTGTCCTCTAACCTGATTTTCAAGCAGTTGGTAAGATTTTCTCTGTAATTTCTCTTCAGCTGATTACTGAAGCCATTGTTAAAGTCATGGAGGAGAAGGCAGGACTCGATGCCGCTGGGCAGCAAGCCCTGAGGAACGTGATGGCGGTTGTCATTGCTGACATGGATGCCAACTACAAAGAGCTCGGCTTCACTGGCTGAAGAGAAGAGTCACTCAAGACAAGCCAGGGTCAGATGACAGACAAGAAAATTTCCTTTAATTAGAATGAAAATCTCTGCATTTATACATTGATTAATGAAGGAAATCTACAATCAGAAATGAACAAAATAATAAGGTTCACAAATGCATCTTTTATTCGAGCCTTATCCTACTACTTTGTATCCGATGGTATAGTTTTCTCTGGTGTTGTATCCACTCTTGTAATTGCTCAGTAATTAACATGTTCTTTATTTCAGTTAAAGGAGATTAATTGTGTTCAGGACTGTTGTCTAACAAATTACTGTAAACCTTTGGCACAAATTACCAATAAAATTCTGTTTCTCTGCTCTGCTGTTCATGTCATACACACACACACACACACACACACACACACACACACACACACACACACACTTTCACAAACAAATGCACACAGATACAGACACATATAAAAAAACACCCCACTTGAACACAATACGCACAGTTAAATGTCACCAAAGACCGACATGCTAATTATCTCTCAGACTCTGACTCACCTGATTCGGTGTGGGGGTGACGGTGCAGAGCCCTTGGTAGCAATCATAGTAAAGACTCTACCACTTTTTTTAACATCTTTTCCAAACTACCCACTCAACACCATTAAAAGTCCTCCTCATTTCCCATCCCAACAGTGGTCAAGTGCCAGGTCCTATTTAAAGCCTCTCAATGTGAACCTAATCTGTACTTGAAAACAAAGCAGTGCCCCCTCCTCACAGATTGCAAAAGTTTATTAGTGCCATGCAGGTGAAAGAGATATTTTCTCTCCATATTATTTGAATATTTGGGAGGCTGAAACCAAACAATGCTAGCATGTAGCCATGCTAGAGAGCTCTTGGGATTTGTCACATGTTCGTTTGGTCCATGACTTCTTTTCAGACTGAATTTATCTCGACAACTGTGGAGGGTTAGGGACATTTTGTTCAGGCATTCATGGCTCCAGGAGAATGAGTCATACTAACTTTGGTGAACCTAAGACTTGCCACCATGAGGTTGAGTTTGTTTGTTTGTTTGTTTAAATAGTTTTACAATTTCACAGTTATCAATTGTATGGCAGAGAAATTTCTGGCAGAATGAACTGTTATAACTTTGATCATGTGAGTTGTCTGATAGCATAGTTAGGTCAAAATTTCCTTTTGTTCAGTACTGGTCGATGAACAAATGCCTGGAAAATTAATTAGATTCTCAAGTATTCAGTGCTAATTGGCAAATGCTAGCATGTCAACTAAAATTGTGAACATGGTAAACATAACTTCTAAATACCGACAAGCTAGCATTACTATTGTGAGCACACAGATGTTAGCATGTGGTTAAAAGCACTGTTGTGCCACAGTCCAACCTCGCAGAGTAGCTAGCATGAATGAGGGCTCCTCATGTTTCTTGATCACTGCCTTGTGCCTTTTTAACACAATTAGTACCCAACTGTTTCACCTCTTGTGGTGAATTATGCATTTGTAATACTTCTTGTTGGGTAGAGGACTAAGTTTTAGTGTTGATACTTTATCAAAGGAGTAATGAAGACAACAGGTAGGATGACGATATTGCAGGTATCCCTGAGCTTTGAGCACTGTAAAGACCTTTGAGTTAAATATAAAGCTGGTGGAGCAAAACATAAAATGTGACAACGGCACATTAGGGCAGTGACCAGCCTTATATATCACGCGTTGTTGCTATTCTGCCGCAAATGAACGGCCCTCTGTACACTATTAATTGCCATTCAAAGTAACAAGACTAAACTCAAAACAACCAGTCATATTCACTCATACGACCACCAACCCAGCAAAAATGCTGTAAAACACAAATATCAGTCAGGATTCAGCAGGTCTCCTCACAGAGTCAAATTATTTTTCTCTCCTCCTTCAGCCAATGTGCATTAATCGAAACAAAACATCTAAAGCAATAGGCTACAAAACTCTCAAGTTAGCTAAATGGCGCCCTCCGTTCATGCAACATGGACAATGCTGACATAGGTAGCTAGGCAAGCTGGAGGGCTCCGACCTCCAACAAGGCAAACTGAAATCTGACTGGTTTGAGAATACGACAATCACGACATCGTCCCCATCTACTTCAACAGCAGAGGGATTCAAAATTCTGAGGGCCTTAGGGTAGATTTTGCTTGGAGACAGCTCGGGGGAAATCTGATTGGATAAAGCTCTGATCTATACCAGCTACACTGGAAGAAGCACAACTGAGCGAGACAGTTGCAATGAAATGAGTTGACAGACTGATGGGAATGAACTTTGTAAAATACATATATCATTCATGAAAATATGTATTAAATTATACATATTTAATTATAAATATATAATTTCTCTGGTTCTGACCATCTCTAGGCTAGCAGAAAAATCTTTGCTGGCCCTAACGGCCTACCACTGCTTAGAGGTCACCCAAAGTAGAACTCTTTGACCATGTTTTCTGCCACCTCAGCATTTCTTTCAGTAAAGAGGAAAGAAGTAATCACTTGTCGTGGTTGACCGGTCAAGTGTGTCTGTCTGTGGGACAGTCAGAGATACTGGTGTTATCATGGACATTCCAACGTCCCACTGACCCCCAGTTGTCCTTCCAGTTTGTGACTTGATGCCATATCAGTGTTTTGTCAACTAATATGATGGATAATTGCCATGAAGACCTATTAATAGTGGTTGAATGTGCTTGTTAGTGCACGCATGCAGACGTGACAACAGGCACAATGCCTCTGGTCACACAGTTCAGTTCATCACCCCACTCCTCCCTCCAAAAGGCTGACCAACTGTTAGCTGAGGTCAAACACTAACTGGTGTCCAAGGCAGGACTGAGGACTCACTTTGCTGAGTCATTACTATTATTTTTCCTTTTTTAATATCAATGCATAACACAAAATGTTAATTGTATAAAAAAATCCCTAGAGTAAGTTAAAAGATGGAACCCTGAAATGACATTAAGAAATTAAGTGTTTCATTGTTACGTATGCATAATTTCTTTTGTCAAATTCCTAAACTAAATCTATCCAAAGGTCCATTAAAATAAGGTGTAAATTTAAAAAGTGCCATCCTGCTTTGATTGATCATGGACATCTTTATTTCCTCATACTGACACCAAAGTTTTCCTGTTAAAGCAAAAAAACAAAACAAGACAAAACAAAAATCACACACACAAACAGTATATCCAAAGCACACTTTACTAAATAATATATACACTATGCCGTACTGAAATATTCTGCAGCTTTGAAGGAAGCTGTGCAGCTTAATGTTCTTATTGGCTGGCAGAGAATCACATGTCTTATTACAGCACAGTATATTTTAACAACCCTGCACACCCTCACAGGTATTTTCAATCTGGCTGATTAGACTTCTGTTCAGGTTGAAGGTGGGAAAAGCTACGCTTGACATTACATCATGTCAACAGAGGGATGTCATTCAAACACAGGCTGTACTCACCCATTAAGTCAAGGGACGGGGGAGTAAAATAATTAAAATCACCTTGGCAGGTGGACTATAAGTGTGCACAGTCTTTAAATTATGAATCACACACACACTCATAAACACACATACAAAGGTAATTCAACATGGCTACAAGTTAGTCTGTTAGATGACTCTGTTAAAAGTTCCAGTTCAAATGTCGCTGTACTACAATTTTCTACTCTATGTTAAAATGTCAAAAAATTAAACAGGGAGTTTGATCATTTGCTGCATAATGGGCCCGTAACAGTGGGTAAATGGCACACCTGTTTTCCTGACATGTTTATAAATTAAGATTTGGACAAAATTGAATGAACCCCACAGTAACCAGTCCTGTTGATTTACACTTCAGAAGGGATAAAAAACACAACAGCAACACAGCTTTGCTGAGGGAGGTGACAGAAACTGCAGCAGCTTAAAGCTAAAATCACAGACATGTTATGTAAATAATAAGTGAAAATAACATGGTGATGTGTTTTGAGTCCAGCTGCAATGCATTAATACAAATAAATATATACATGGATGAAAATCAAAGGGACATTCCCTTGAGGAAAACAGCTACAGGAATTAATCAAAGCTAGGCTGGTCGATGTCCGGGGGCACCGTGCAGCGAGTCAGGTTGGACAGGTAGAGAGCAGTAGCCATGGGAACAAGACCGGCTGACACCTTTAAGATGGCCAGCAGCCTCTCCGTAGCATTGGTCACACCTTCCGGAGTCTGTAGGGAAGGAAAAAATCATAGCATGGTGACATTTCTAGGTTCTGTGGTCAACAACATCAAGAGGAGCCTGAACTGTATCATCACTACGCTACATTATTCACATGCCACATAACTTCCACAGGGTTTCTGCTGGATTCAAGCTCAATATACGACTTTATAAGACCTTTTGAATACCACGCAGAACGCATCTTAGGCTGCATCTGTTTAACAGCATGAAGTATTATAGGTGGGAACAGTGTGAGAGAACTTTTTAACTATTTGCTATTTAAGTATTTTATTATTTTTTAGAACTTCCATGCATTATTTATTAACAGCAAAAACAATATTAACAATAAAAAAATCGGAGATTGCTTAAGATTTGATGTTGCTGATTGAGTTTCTTTAAAAAAAACCCAACACCCTCCTGCAGCACCATCCACTGTCACAATAATCACCAATAGTTATTTTGTATACACCACCTCCCAACAAGCCTGTCAGACACAAATACATTTTACATAATCTTGGGCTGCAACAACTAATTGATTTACTGATCAATAAGTGCTACAGTAAAAAGGCTTTTGTAAGTCTTTTTTTATGCAAGAGAAAAGTGGAAAAATGTGCTGCTTCCAGCTTCTTTTATGTTAAAACTCTATCTTTTTTTTCCTTACATGACAATGAAGGAAAATGATCTTTGTGCTTTGGCTGAGGGAGAAATCATTTTTCACCATTTTTCCAGCATCTTATAGACAAAATGATCAATCCAAAAAATAATAATGAAAATGTCTACTAATTCTTTTTAAAAATGGTTAAATGATTTTTTGACTTCACTGCAGATTCCCTGTTCTTACTGTGGCCATTAATAAAAAAATCAAACAAGCAAAAACAAAACAAAACAAAACAAAGAACAAAACAAAACAACTATGGATTGCTCTCACGCTCCTTTACAGAGCTGCACAGTTTGTCTCTAAAAGGATGTATTGGTTTTGAACTGTCCCCCAATAAATGATACAAACCTGATCCTCTGCAAACAACAAAGGGCAGTGGAGCGATGCAGCCAGCTTTCTGACAGCGTCCAGGCGCTCTGTGGGGACCACAGCGTTACGAGCTACAAGAGACATTTCCACAAGAGGGAAAACAGTAAGAGAGAGCCACAAAAAAAAGATCCACAGAAAAAAGCTAGGCATTCTCTAACTTTATAAGGGAAGGATGAGGCATATTAATATCAAAAAATGATCCCTCGTAGTCAATTTTTGCTCCATTTCATCCCTGTTGCTCATTTTTGTCCTCCCTAATGTGATTGAAGGAGCTGAGGCCAGCAAACAAAGTCTCAAAGTATTTAACCCTTAGTCATACCATTAGTAACCATGAAGCAGACTTTTCCCAGAAAATATCCAGGGTCCAAATATTTCAGGGAAGCTTCAGCTGACTGGAAACTACGACAAAACAAAACAAAACAAAACAAAACAATACAATACAAGACAATACAAGACAAGACAAGACAAAAAGAAACAAGACAAAAATAAGCACTTGGGTAACTAAGAAACACAGGAGAGTTTTATCAACATTGCAGTGACTTCCATGCAGGTGACTTCAAATTTCTTTAGCAATTAAATAACACATGGCCTTCACTTGTCTGTGATTTAAAGGTTCAGTGTGTAGGATTTATCAGAAAAACTAACCAACTCAATATCCCTGCACTCACCCTCCCCTTCTAACAGCATAGAAGAACCTATGGAGTCAGTGAGACTTGTAAAAATTGCAAAAGGCTCTCATTAGAGGTAATATTTGGTGATGCAGCATGGGGGACTCTGCGGAGGAGAATTCTCTGCCTCTAATCACAATGATTCTTATTTTTAGCTGATTAAACACTACATCCCATTTTTGCAAATAAAGCCCACTAAATCTTATTCAGTAAACCTTTTAGATATAGATTATTTATTATATTACTTTGCTATATGAATATGTTAGACTTTGAAAGTTACCTGAGCTCTGAGGTCAGGTTGATGATAAACACCACCAGGTCTATCCTCGGACGACTCTCCTCATTCTCCACAGGCAGAGGCAGATTCTTAGCTAGCCTCCTGATTGACACAATCAACATAAATGCAGTCAGACTAATATGACCACTAATGAGTAAGCAGAAGGGGTAATTCTGTAGTGTCAGGCGTCATCATATAGGATGGATGGATACATTAATGGTACCCATGTTAAAAACTTGCATGTGTTTGTGTCATTAGAAACAAATCAGCAATTTCAACAACACTAAATATTTATTTTTGAGCTGTACCATTATTAAGTTCCAAGTCAGATATCAAAGCCTCCAGAAAAAAGTTTCCAGTTCTAACTACAACTTGAGGTGGACATGATTTACCAGTCAGAAACTGAAAATTATGATCAATCTGATACACAATGAATGCAGCACAGCAGTCTGTAGCTGACCCCTAATTTTGGTTTCCCAAAGTATGCAACATTTCCTTTGTTGATGACACAGTAGATCAGGTCTAAACTGTTTATTCACTAAGTAAATCAGTAAATAAATAAACTAAATGCAAATAAATTAGTGCAGTTGCATTGGCTTAGGAGATATGCAGGATAAGTCCTATAAAACCAAGCAAGTTCCTTTAACAGAATAGCAGATGGTGTTTCCAGTTGTTTGCTTAAAAACCATTTCCTGTAACAGCTGATATCAGGGGTTTAACAGGACAAAGCGATACTCACACATTCACAGTGACAGCAGTCTCCTCCACCAGAGCATCTGCTAAACTCTGCTGAAACTGCTCCTCGCTCTCCACCAGCTGGAAGAAAAACACTCAAAGTCAGCACAAAATCTGATGAGAACAATATAAGACTGCCATAAAAAAGAAGTACAAAAGATTACTCTAAACTTTAACTTAAGATGTACTAAAAAACATGGCTTCAATTTATCCAAGTAATGAGACTGTGAAGGTATTTACTTCAGTGTTTACATTGTGTTTAACTTGATTGTGTTTCACTACACATCAGTGGGAAATTATCCTTGGCTTTATGTCACAGTATACACCTTCTCTTAATGTAACATATTAGTAGTATAATCATTAAAGCTGTCTGATATTATTCACATCAGGTACAACATCAAAATGTTACACTTAAATCAATGCATTAATAATGCAATACAAACAATATCACTTTTAAAATATATTCCTACAAATTTTAAGCACAATTACTGTAATACTGTAAAACTAAGTGTGTGTGTGTGTGTGTGTGTTTCTTTTTTTTGATTGAGTGATTTTGAATTGACAAATCCTGAATTTGACTCTTGGTACATAGTTGTGTTTCAATTCACAGCGTCTCTGAAAACAATTTAATGTCAATATACTATATGCTTCTGTATGTACTATAAAGAGTCTTGAAACCATTGTTTTTTACCTGCTTTCTCTGATGACTTGATGACTGTTTGTCACAATATTTATAGGGTCTAAAAACATTTCTGGACAGTTTTCTGCATATATTTTTTTGAAAAATCTTTAAAACAAGAGACAGCTCTTCAGTGTAGCTTGCAAGTCTTTGGTCCTCCAACCTTTCTGACAAATTGACCCGTAAGTGGGAAAAAAAATAAAAAAATAATTATCATTAAAAAATATATGTATACCTGAAACGTCTCCTTAAATGGTTCACATTATGAATTGTGCAGCGGCGCTGGGGCCTCACAACAAAGAAAAAATATATAACTCAAAAAAGATATGATGCACTGGTATGTAGCAGCAGCATGTGTCTTATTGTTGTGTATTTACCAAACAAATGATTTTCCTATCAAGAACAATCTTGTGACCTCTTGTCGTGACCCCAGGGTTGAGAATGGTTTCGTTATACTTTGAAATTCATGTGAGATTTATGTATTTTAAGCTTAGATGCAGAAGGTCAGTCATGTCAGATGGCAGTCATCTTAAAAGTGACAAGAAGTGTTGTACAACGCCTTGATTAGATAAAGTCGGCTTAAGTAAATTAACTATCCAGATCAAACAAGCACCAAAGGAGAAGGCAGTACATGCCGAAGACTTAGCTAACTTAACTCATTTAAAATTGCCTTTATTTCAGTGTAAATTCATTCCGAGAGCGGCTGAAACACAGTTTGCGACGCTAATTTGTTCCTATTAGTCCAACGAGTCCAACGTAGCTACAGCAGCTGTCTATAGTTTTGCTAATGAAACACAAACTTACCAAGATGTTAGCTGAGTTCAAACCGGGTAACTTACTGAAAGGCTTTAACAACGACATCTTGGCATAAACAATGATTTTAGAAAGGTAAATGCAGTGTAGAGTTAGATCATTTCAGCTACTTCATGTTTACTCGCGCTTCTTTTCCAAACGTGCGTCTGACGTCATGGCGTCTTGACGTCTCGTCTTCAACGCGGGTGACGGTATGACTTTCTCCTGTTTCTCCGTACATGAGCAGTATTTTTCTGCCACCCACAGGCTGATAAGTGTTTTGCAATTCACTATTTATGATCTCTAGCTAAGTTTAGGTTGAATTTTTGGAGCAAAACTCTGGATCAGTTATTCGAGAATCAACAGCTTAAAACGAGGTACGGCAGCAGGTAAGAATTCAAACTCTATTTCAGTGACACTTGAGCAAGGCAGGTGGGTGCACTCCTGGGCTCGGACACTACAATAAATTTAAGGGAAAATATTCATGAAGCTAAGTAGCTCGCAAAATACCTATTAAAAACGTGTTTTAGTACCATCTTTAACTGCTAGGACCTGACAGCTATAAAATAACTCTGAAAAACACATTTTTGGGAGGTTTGCATATGAATATGTGTGTGTGTGCTGGGGCAAAAAATCTCAAACAGGTAAACTGGTAAAACTGCATAACCGGTCCTCTGACCACAGGACAATTGCTTTTAACACTTGTGTTGTGTCATAAATACACATGCCAAATTTTCTTTTACTGCGTGCAAACTGTGTGAGAAAATAGGTCAAATTAAAGAGAAATCTAGATTAACACATTGTATTTGAGTGGAAGCAAAACATTTTATTCACTTAATGGTGGCACAGCAAAGTAGATTCCCCATGTACATCCAGGTTGTATCACAGCAAACAGGACACAAGTCCCTGGGCCTTTGGGTGTCAGTATGCAAAGATGCATGTTATCTGTATGCATTCCCATGTCAGAAACTGAGTGGAAATATGTAGATGACTTCTTTCAGAGGGACAAGTGAGTTTATTTTCAAACGAGCTCATCACTGCATTAAGGGCAGGCTCAAGGATGTGTACAAGGTTTTCTAAATGAGAATGTTATAACTTGAAGGCAACAAAGAAAACACAAACATCAGATGTGCCTTCAGTCATTCACAGCTCATTTCAAACATTCCTGAAACGGTTAAGCCACATAAATGAGTCCAACCCCTGTAAATGAATCCCCAGCAACTAAAACTGCTTAACATTGGAGGTCCAACTAATGATAAAAAATAACAGGACTTCTTGAGTTTAATAAACAGATTCAGAGCAAGGCTGCTGTCTTTTTAACTCACTCATCCTTCATCACTGTCAAAAAAAACTGTACTTAAGATTGACAAATGGTATAAAAAATGAGTATACTGCTTCCAGGTCACACTAGCCTCACATTTA
>JAQMCX010000043.1:19511167-19547309 GCA_029814765.1 Acanthurus leucopareius | reverse complement strand
AAAAAACTGTACTTAAGATTGACAAATGGTATAAAAAATGAGTATACTGCTTCCAGGTCACACTAGCCTCACATTTAGTCTTAAAAAAAGTTGGTTTGCATGTTTCCTTGACCACCATCACTGAAAATGTTCCCTTATCCCCAAGCTAAGTTTCCACTTTCCCACCCAATAATGTACAGATCCCACTTTTAACATGAACACACATACAAAGCTGACACACACACACTCGCGCCAACACACACTCATCTCTCCATTTTCCTTTTACTAAACAATATATCCAAATCAAAGATTTTGGGGGCATCCCCTCCTGTTCATATCTCCCCAGACTCTCGCTCCTCCGAGCTGGAGCGTCGGTCTCGCTCATAGGACAGAGATCTCTCTCGTTCCCTGCCCTTGGCTGTGTCTGCAGAGGGGGATCTCTCTCTGTTCTCCCAGTCTTTGTACTCGACCCTGTCATCACGCCATCCTTCTAAGTATTTCTCTTGAGAGGGTGAGCGCTCTCTTTCACGAGTGTGCGATGATCTTTCTCTGGAGGACCTAAGGAAAGAACAAACAGCAAGATTTGTTATTTTATTTTGTTAACTACCTTTTACTTTGCATGCCACACCTGACGGAAACTTTCACTGATTCAACACATTTGGCTGACATGGCTGAGAACAACCAACTTTATCACTTTCTGTTTTCTTTGGCAACATTCAATTGACTTTTAGACCAATCATTCAACACTTATGTTGTTTTATCTAAGTTTCACTGGTGGACATAAGCCACACCTCTTCCTTTTGCGCCTGTGAGAGTGGGAGCGTGAGCGATGTCTCTCCTTGTGCCGATGTTTCCTCTCTCTCTCACGATCTCTATCTCTATCTCCACCTTCTTCTCTGGAACGAGAGGAGCGGTGGCGTCTTGAACGATGGGAAGATGACCTGCCTCCATCCCTACAAAAACAGTTTTATGAGATTTTTTTTCAAGGTTTAAGTAAAAGAACAAACAAACAAACGGGAAAAAAAGGTTGCACTGCTATGAGTTTTATATTTACATGTACCTTGCATCTTATTTTGTGATCTGTGTAGTTTGTAGATTGCTGTGTATACATTAGCTACAGTCACTAAAAACATTACTAATCTGTAGGTAATAACCGCATGATTTTTTTCATTTAATGCTACAGCTATTTCAAAAAATGTATCACAAATCCCTGCAGACCCACTACAAACTAATTCAGTGCAGAATTCACACAATATTTCATGTTTCAGTAAGAGTACATGTGCGTAAAGATATAGTTTGCAACATGAAGTGCAGTGAGAAAACTTATCAAGTGTTCTAAACTGACTTACCTGTATCTGTCTCCACTTCTAGATCTTGTCCTGAGACACACACAAAAAAAACCGTTTTTTTCTCTCCAGGTGAAACAAAATTTTCATTTGTACACAGTAACAGCAGAAGTTGTTCTGTTTCTCACCTCCTACGCTCCCTGTCTCGTTCTCTCTCCCATTCTCGCTCTCTTTCACGCTCTTGTTCCTGCTCTCGTTCTCGTTCCCGCTCCATCTCCCACTGTCGCTCTCTTTCGTCTTCTTTTTCACGTTCTTCTCGCCTTCTCATTCGCATTCTTTCCTGTTTCTCTACAACAGCTTTCTGTATGAGGCAAAAAACAAGAAGAACAAAAGTGGAAAAAAAATAGCAGCTGGTTAAATTCTTTTGTTAAGTGGAATAAAAATAAAACTAATTTTTCATGCAAGTTAAATTAGTTCTGCACATTCCAATGCCACATTGCTACCCTTACCCTCAGCTTTTCCAGCTTCTCACGGATTTCAATGAAGCCGAGGTGCAGTTTCCCCCCAAAGTGATCAGCAAGACGACGATCGTTGTCATGAAGGCCCAGGTAGGCAGAGCACACCTCACACACGCGTAGTTTTTGTTGTTGAAAGCTGGAGGCTGGCATTGAGTTTCTGTACACATCCTGCAAGAGCAAACATTATGAGACTTTAAAGCTGGATTGATTTCTGCCATTATGCATTTGAGAAAAGATAATGTGTTTGACTATTTTTGTTTACCATTAATTTATAAAATAAAATAAGTCAATGATGTATTTTGTCTGCAAATGTCATATGTCTATCCACATCTTAACAAATATGTCATGTCTTGTTCGGGACATTCATTTAAAAATATTTTATAACAAACTAGTCACAACAAAGCACTTATTGAAGTTCTGACCTCTGCTTCTTTCTTCAAAGCCCGGGTTTTCTCCACCATTTCCAGCAACTGCTGCGCTTCATCAACGTTCCCCTCGCCCCCGAGCTGCTCTGCCCGTGCCAACATCTTTCCGATTTCTTCGTTCAGCTCATGGACACGTTCAGCCTTTTTTTTAGGCAGGAGAAAAAGAAACTCATAAAAAAAGAGCTCTTAGCCTTAAAAAAAAATTGCACACTTTCAGAGCAACCAGATGGTGTTACTTTGCATTTATCCAAAAGGTTAATCATTCCTTGTTATGAGGAGCATAGCATTCACAAAAATTTGATAGAACTCTCACTAGCAATGTTAGCAGTGAATTGTCACCTTTGCAGCCACTTCAGCGCTGATCTCATCCTGCGTCTCGGCTAGTCTCTTCTTGGCCAGCTCGGTCCTGCGGTCACAGTCAGCAATGAAAGACTGAAGGTGCTCTGCGGCCTGCAGAAAACAGATGAGATTAATGGGTTTTCTTCAGTTTAAAATACACACTGTGGCCTCTGGTGGAGAATGAATACAATTTATTGCTAGTACTTAATTTTTACACTTATGTGCTATGCTAATATCAATGATCCTTTCACACAACAAAGACTTCCCACTCTTTCATCCTGCTCTCAATCACTTAAATTAGACCTCCAACTTCTAGTGCAAGCATCACATCATCAGGTGAAGGAAATAACAACCATCCAAAAGAGAGTAGTATGTTACTTTTTAACTGTACTTTTTTCAACTATTGAATTATAATCCAATCTGTGATCCTTTGTATGACGTGAAAGCAGCCTTTTCAGTCCAAATGACTGTAAATTGTGCAACATATGCTGTCAATATTATCTGTTAGATTTAGGGTTGTGATGATGGATTAATAATTGACATCAACTGTACATTAACAGGTAAACTCCAATATTACGATATTTTTGCGCTGCTGTTGCTACAAGTATGGGCAAGAAGATGAAATATGAAGTCCAACTTGAGTGATTTATCAGTGAGCTTTAAAACACTGCAGTGTAGCTGCTTGCAAATTTTTGCCTGTCCAACAAGTTGCCATGCAAATGCATTATGTTCCTGTGAGCAAACTTACAGTCAGAGCTTGGAATTTATTTACGCAGCACATCCTTATTTTTGCAAACTTAAATCAGACATAACAGTGAGGGTCATATCAGTCCAAAAAAAAAACCAAAAACAAATAAAAACCCAGAGGTGATTTAAGTTTTTGCAATTGATTATATGGCGCATGTTATATTTTATACTTCAGACTCTGTTTACAATATAAGGATGTTATGTCATTCAGTGACTACAGAGGAATCCGAAAAAATATATATATGCTCAAAAAGCCACACAGGACTAGGACTTAGGGTGTGTGTGGGTGGGTGTGTGTGTGTGTGTGTGTGTGTGTTTGTGTGTGGCTTACATCAAGTTCGAAGAAGTACTCCTGCTCTTTAGAGGCAATTTCATAGTCTGCTCTGAGAGCCAAGTCATGGACTTTCATACACTCTCCCAGGTCCATTCTCTGCAGAGACAGAAAAGGTTATTTCAATTATCTGGATATACCATGCCCACAATCCCCTAATGTCAAGAATGTCATATAACTTTACTTATTTTACATGGTATTGCATTGGGGACTTTAAGTGTTATCCTTCTATGCTATCTGGTTATGTCCAAAGAAGTCAGAGTATGGAGACAGGACCATTATTTTAGAAGTTTTCTACTCTAGCATGGTGTAATAGAACATAAATGATGATATTGAGTTTAAAGTGGTGATTGTTTTAATGTGAGGGTGTTTACATTCAAATCAAATGCATAATACTGTAGTCCTTTCGATTTACAATCTCCCAGTTGGGGTAAAATGATTAGACAAATTAAAAACAACATTCAGTTGTTTATTGGCAAAAGGTTATGACTCCAACATCAGCTGACAGTACCATTTTTGTGATACTTTGTCAAGTTTGTACAGTTGCTGTCATTATTTCTCACTTTCTGCCCATAATCTGATCCGAAGACTGTGAAACATCTTTATGAGGATCAGATGAATAGTATCTAGTGACAAAAAATAAATGCCCCCCCCCCCCAAAAAGCACTTTTACCATGTAGCCATTGTATCATGTGCTGAAGAGGTTCAAACCTGATGTCAACAACAATCCTCCTACTCTCTGACTGAAAATGCCATAAAATAAAGTAGGATGTTCATTGTATAGAAAGAACACTAATATTATCATGATACTCACGGTGCCAGACAGAATGTCATGGGGACATGAATCCAAGAGGTGGCTTTTGCAGACTCGCTCATCTGTGAATTTAATTCTTTGCCTCATAGTATCTCCTTAAAAACATAAAGAAAAGAAAAAATACTGGTGTTTGATTCAAGGCGTGCGTCAGCCAGTCCCCCGACCTAAACATGGCATGATACGCACTAAAGCAGTGAGGTAGAGACTTGCAATGAATGAGTCATCTGTACCTCACCAGTGCAACCAAAAGTAAAGTGCTCGGATGGCGTCTGATAACATGACAACATAAGGTAGCAAGTAACGTAAGAGATCGGCATACTAATCAAGACCAAGTGGAATGCTAAAATGTTATTATTATTTTTATAGATGTTAATAATAACTAAACTTGGCATGTAAAACTTACACTCAAAACAACAGGTAGCTAACTGGCTGGCTATCCTCATGTTAGCTAACTGTTAGCTTGGTTTGCGAAGCATGCCTTACTGTCAGTGTCTGGCAGATGAGTTAGCTCTCCGGCTAATGCTAGCTACAACACAAACTCCAGTCCTGATTTCATCAGACATCATTCTAAACCACAATCAGTTGTACTTACCGTCTCTCCCTGTCCCCATGAGCTGGTCCAACATCGCTCGCATCTGTTCCTTGGCCGACATCTTTGACAGAGTTTGGCTAACGCTGGAAGAGTCACTCCTCGTCAGTCAGTCCCCACACATGCAGCCTCCTCAACAGCAGGCCTCGTTGGCTCCACCACCACCACCACGGACAACTTTTCCCACAAGGAGAAAAAGCTGGAGTCCAGATGAGCCAGCGAAATGGATGTGTGTGATAGTAAAAGTTTGCTGGTTTTTATCACAGCACTTTAACAGTTAACGTTAATTGTGTCTTTGCAACGGTGGATGACTTCGGGTCGGTTGAGCAAGTGCAACGTCTGTTTGAAAACTGCTAGAGTCCCTTGGTCGTGTCGTTTGGCGAGTTGAGAGGGCGGTGACTGAATGTAGACTGGGCATTGGGTTAACTAGCTAAACCTGTACCGAAATAAATAACCAGTTTTCCTGTATCATATTATCTAACTATATTTCTAGCCACAAAGGCAGAAGTTGGCAAGTTTATTCAACGTCCGTATTCTTCCGTATTTCCACTTCCCCTCCGCGCGCGTCGCCGTGTAGCGCGCTCTCATGCCTCTGCCTCGAGGAAGTGCTGCAGTAGCCTCGCGCGCTGTTCGGTTTGGTGACGTTACTGTCGAAATGCCAGAGAAAAATACTTAAAAAAATATTTTTCCTCCTTTCGAAAATACATAAATAAAAAGTGAAATGTGTAAAAAATCTATAAAAGCATTTAAAATGCCCCCTGCACATTTTTATTTAATTGTATAAGGTTTTTATTGTTTCATCGAAATGTTTCTGTTTCTCTCCGTACAGATTTCTTATCATTAGCCTTATCTCACAGGCAAGCTATTTTAGCCTGCTTGACTCAAAATTATGTCTGTAGACCAAAATAGATTGGTGATTGTCATGGTATCTACAATTCAATAGACTTATCAAGATGCTAATCATGCTGGGTAGATTTAACAGGAATCCAATGGACTGGCTCTGATGTCTTACTGTCGACATCAGTAAGTTGCAGTAGGCCACAGTACTAATGGATAAGGATAAAACTAGAAAGATTCTTCTTTAAATGAATTTGAGTTTTTTTTAAATCAATTGACTACATTACTTCTACGGAATTGACAATACATAACTTAGTATTGTAAATGATAAACTACATCTTAACTGTGTATCAGTATGCTACTGTTGGTGGGTTATTTTTCTGTACAATGTCAAGACACGCCCATGTAAGTCATCCCAGTCCCACCCAGCACAGTTGAAATCTACCCATAGAGACTGCCCACCCCTCCTATCACATAAACTGGAAAAATGGCGACGAATATACTGAGGCTATCACAACGACTTTTCACCAAAAATATGGGGATTATGAGCCGTAACACCGGCTCGAAAACCTCTAACATATCCAAGGCGATTCAAAGCAGGACCGCAGTATCAACGTCGTCAGGAGCAATCTTACCAAAACCGGATAAAGTGAGTTTTATTCGCCTTGGATACCGAGCGAAAACCGACGAGAAATAGGAGTGATATTTGAGGCGGGACTTGCATTTGAGTGAAACTTATTGTGGCCAATAGAAATGACGGATACATGCTTTGTTTACAAGTCACCCAATAGACGCATGTTTACACGTATGCGGAGACACTTTCAGGAAGTAAGAAATGTTACCCCATATTGTGTCCAGTGAAGCCACATTATTAAAATCTACCAAATAAGAGCTACCGAATTAACTTTCGATCAGAAAATTTGGTTTTGATAGAGTGCTTTATGTGTCGTGCGAAGAATAGACTTAAACATTACATATCTTGTGCTGCATTGATTTCAAGACGAGTAAGCTCGAGAGAAATTAAGGTTGTTTGTATTACTGTAACTTGCAATTTGTTTTTTTTTCTTGGGAACTGTGCGATGAAATAGCAAATAGCTATACAGTGCATATACAACCAGCTGAGTTTCCTTAACCCGTGAATGTTTCAAATACGCAGGGTTTTTGTTTTAGCGTGTTTAAGTACAATATGCTGAAACTAAATGGCCTCTAAATAGCCTCTTATTTACTTTCTTGTACAGTTGAACATAACTGAAACACAAATATAAAAATCTCTCTCAGTGCTAAAGTCAGGGCCAAACGAAAGACATTGTCCATAACGATCAAAAAATTCCTCCACCGGTGGAGGAATCAACCTTTCGCAGGGCCGCAGGGCCACAGGGCCACGGGGCCACGGGGCAAAAATAAGCCACTGGACCCCTGTTATCCCCATTCATCCACTCTGACTCAAGTTTTCTTATCTTTTTCAGAGATATGTAGTGAACATGTGAAGGCCTCTCAACTAGATTTTGATTTAGGGGCCCTTAAAACAGGACCTCAAGTTTGTAACTGTGGACAGCAGGATCAAACGTAAAGCCTCAATTAGGTCTGTTGACACTGCTGTAATTTAACACTGTTCCAATATAAATACTTTGACATGATAGTAAATACTATATATTAATGATTACCATACACAACCTTTAGGAGTGATTTTCACAGCTTGTTGCAAGTGGGATCCAGTGTCTTCATGATCCCACTGTTTTCCCTGCTGGAGATATATTCAGCAGAAACCACTAACCCCTTTGAGAATAGCATCTTTTTTGTGCTTTGCAACATTAACTTTGAAGATTAGATTTTGTATTTAGCTTCCGGAAAATCAGGACCATAATATCCTAGACCTAGAGCAAACTGAGATGGGGATTAACTTTGTTAGTTATCTGAACAGTCTGTGAACCCCCTCCCTTGCATAAACTCTTAAAGATGAGTCAAATGACATTAAATTCTTATGTTTTCCAGACACCGTTTGGTCTCATTCGCATGACAATAGTGGTGGTGCCTTTCCTGTATGTTGGAACTCTCATCAGCAAGAACTTTGCTGCTCTCCTCGAGGAGCATGACATCTTTGTCCCTGAGGATGACGACGATGATGACTGAGCTTATTCAACAAAATAAATGGTAAAGTCAAAGTGTACATTAACCGTGGCTTGCTGAACCTTTAACACTTGTGTTTGGATTTGTTTTGTGCACAATGTTATCCGTATGTACAGGGTGTGTCAGCTCTATGTCAAAGGGTGCAGCTATGGCATGTTTGGTATATTGACAGCTGGTAAAAGTGGAAAGTGAATGACAACCTTTTTTTAAATTTACGTTCACAGGGTGCATACCAGCTGGCTGAAGGAAGATGGGGAAGATGGGACACTTTAACTTCCAAGAACATCCTTTTACCTCAGCCCATCTCCTTCCTCATTCCTCTCCTATTTATGTTGTTTTCACAGATATTCATTATTTGAAATCTCATATCATGTGAGGCTATCAAAACTGCTAGTTATGCCTTCACTCTTGTTTGCATGTTTGTGTCTGTCACTCAATAAAAAGAGTTGATGGATAAAGGCTTGTTGTTATTTATTCTTATTAGTTTTTGCATGGCAGTTTCCAATCACACAATTGTGACCATAGCTCTCATTCTGACCCCTCTCGGTCATCTACAATCATTACTGCACATATTATTGTAATTAATGATCTTATTGTTACATTTTGTAAATAATGTATGTTATCCTGGCATCTTTGCTCTTCAAGGTAAGTTTTTAAAACTTGTCCCCATTGTTCAGGTTGGCTTCACTCCCTCCTGAAGTGCAGCATTTGCCAGTCTCAGGTGCTCATTTAAAGAGCCCATCTCCAACTGGCTACGACACTTCATGTTGCTCAGCTCTACATAGGCCTCTTTGTAACGCTCATAGGCCATTTCTTTCTCCTGGAGGGGAAGATAGAACAAATGTTGAAAACACATCAGAGTTAAGCAGGATGCTTCATGTAAATAAAGGTTGTAAATCTACAACCTATAGGAGCGTATTAATTTTTAATTTTTAAATAAGGCAGACAATGCGAAGGATCAGATCATAAAACAAACCTTGATAAGAGATTGCACTTCATTCTGCAGACAGCTGATTTCTTTTTTAAGATATTGCACCTCATTGTCTTTTGCCCTTAGTAATGTCTGAAAGACAAAATGTGAGATCTTAAAATGGCCACTTAAAGAATATTTATAAAGTTCTTGTAAATATAAAAGGTCACGTATGCAGGGCAGTGGTGGAGAGTAACTCATATAAATTAACTCAATCAGGGTACTAAAATTTTAAGGAACTTGCTTTTTACTTGAGTGTTTCTTTTTCAAGCAACTACATTACTGACTTCACTACATATCAGACTGAACAATAATACCTTTAACCCCAATATATTTGTTAGACAGCAACTGTATACAACTGTATAGTAAAACTGCTGATCAGGATTTTATATATTCACAGTTTATAAAATATGCATTGTTATAGATTAAACTACATTACAGTTTATAATATTGGTAAAATTAAATTCAGCATCACTGACTACAGGTAAAATGCTTTTTCTAAACATTAAGGCATAAGTAACAATAACTTAATATTATATACATAAACATAATTATAAGGACTGTTTGCATAAAAAATATTTATGAAACTGTAAATACAATTTGCTTTGAATAATTTAAACAGAATTTCAACTTGTAATGGAGCATTTTTAAACTAGAATATCACTGTTTTTGCATAAGTGAAAGTTCTGAATAGCTCTTCCACCACTGGTGTGGCATTTCAGGAAGTCTATCAATAAACCTGCAGCACAAATCACACTACAGATTGGTAATGCGAATCATGCACTCTGATCCAGGCAGTAGATGGCAGTATGTGCCTTACTACACGCGACTGACCACAGATGCTCAACACAAATGAGGCCACCAAGAAAAATATGAACAGGTGACAATGACGCAACAGGGAGTCATTTCTGGTTACAAGAGACAAAACAGTAAAAAGGTTTAATTGATTTGTATTAATAAAGTAGGTTCAAAATCCCATAGCACGTTTGTCAAATGTTGCTTTCTGCTTCCCCATGATGACAGCAAAGTCAACATTTGTCCTTCAAACCCAAGTTAATATTGTGAAACTGGGTTGAAATGCAGGGAGAGGTTAAGATGTTTTAGTATCACCTACTTTCACAAAAACGAAAAATTTAGATTACCCAGGATCTACTTAGGTTGCGGCCATTGAACTTATTACTATGAATACCTCTAATTCTGACGCAGAGCGGGCAGTGTTGCTACGAGAAACCACGTCCGACCTCTGGCCAGTGATAAAATAACGCATGCGGCTGATCTCCTCTGCCAGTTTGGTTTTAAGCTCCTGAAAAGAGATTTTTATCACAAATTATGATGTGCAAAAATCTTGTAGAGTGGCATGCCTAATTAATGTTGTAGCTTATAATGTGTCCTCATCAGTGTAACCTTTAAAAATTAAAACAAAAACAACAACAACAACAAGGCATTATTGTATATAACCTGGTTTTCTCTTCGTAGCTGCTCCAGCTCTCTTTCCTTAAGACTGAGCTCTGTCTCTCTGCCTTTGCTGCTTTGCTCGGTGTGGCTCAGCTGCAGGCATTTCTCGGAGTAACGCTCTGACAGCACATCTAATTCACTGTGCAGGATGTCCCCCTGTGGCCTTACAAGCACAAACAAACAAGCAAGTTATGGAGAAAATTAAAATGCATCATCACTCAAGGGGTCATGGTCCAGTGTAGAACATCATAAGCCTGCAGCAAGAGCCTGACAGAACACTGGAGAACACTCAGAGCATGAAAACAAAGTTACTTTAACAAACTTACATGTGGCCTCTGTATAAAGTATCCACGTGTGCTCCTCCAGCCAACCTCGTGGCCTTCTCCACCTCTCTCTCCAGTTCCTCTCTGTGAGCTGCCCTCAGTGCCTCCATAGCTTTGATGAACAGTTTATTAGTCATTCGAACTGAGTTTTTTCTTTACTACACAGCATCAAAACAACACAAGACGATTAACTGTGACCAGGAATCCAGAACACAGCATAAACAAAAGCAATGATACATGCAAAGACAGAATACATGCATGAGAGAAAAAATAAAGGCTGGTTGCTTGTTTTGTTAGAGAAAGACGTATGAGGAGGCAATGCATTTAGGATGAATTTGTGTCTGAGTGACACGACTGAGCTCCAGTTGCTTGTCACAACTGCCAACATTTCTGCGTTACCTTTAGCAGCTGTCTGGCTCTCCTCCTGCAGCATCCTGTCCTTTTGTTCCTCCAGCTCCCTGATCTCCCCAGCATGTTTCTCCTGCAGCTCTTGCAGTGCTTTTTGATGGGCTACTTCTATGGCTTCTAACCTGGCTCTACAGGGGGCCCCGGGGCCACAGGGGCTGTCCACCTCTACCCCCATGGCGGCACGCTCCCTTTTAATGCTCTCCACTTGCTTTCGAAGAGAAAGGGCCTGAGACATGAATGATTGATTGAGATTGAATGATAAATGATTAGGGAGGAAATGTAAACTTCTGGATTTTTACATAATTTCCTTGCATTGAAAATACTTTGAAGAAATCTGTTCTTTTTTTCCTTTTTTTAAAGGAGCGACCATTATTCCCCTCTTACCTCCTTTTGAAGTGCTTCAGCTGTATTTGTTTGAATGGTTTGGGTTCCATTTATGGATGGAAGAGCCGCCTTTGAGCTCAGTGTATCAGTTTCTGGTATAGTGACAGACTGTTCAGCCTCTTCCAGGCTCGACTGATGCATGTGGGAGCTAATAAGAGGCTGTGAAGCCTGTGGGGTGCTTGACTGATAAGCCTGCGCTCCAATGAGAGACTGCGTGCTCATGTCCTTAAATGATAGCTTCTCAAATTCTGCCCACTTCCTGCTGACCTCTGAGTCCATGGTCTCCATAACAGGGACAGGCACACACCCTCTTCTCAGCTCAACAGAGTCCCACCTGCTGCCCATCTCATTCAAAGGGACCCCTTCCTCAAACCACTTGTTCCTCTCCTCCAATCGCTTCGCTTGCTCTCTGTCCCAGCCCTCCCCCTCCTCTCTCTGACTGGCTGGAGATATGTCTGCATCCAGGTCTCCGTCTACAGTCTGGTGGTGGCAGTCGGCATGGTGGGAGTTTGCAGCAGTGATGGTGGAGGTGGAAGTGGCAGCAGGTT
Source organism: Acanthurus leucopareius (assembly GCA_029814765.1). Taxonomy (NCBI): domain Eukaryota; kingdom Metazoa; phylum Chordata; class Actinopteri; order Acanthuriformes; family Acanthuridae; genus Acanthurus; species Acanthurus leucopareius. The sequence continues at coordinate 19,535,229 of JAQMCX010000043.1, read as the reverse complement.
CATAGTTGGAGTCTTTGCAGGTGAACCGAGCAGGAGGTTGGCATGACGACGGTCTGCGGGAGAGGGGGTTCTCTTTCTCGCTGCCGGTGTCTGATTGGCTGAGGTCAGAGAGAGGGAAAAAAAGGAGGGTTGTGTTACACATCAGAAGAAAGATGATAGACAAGGTTCACTACGGACAGACCACCCAATCACATCATGTCTTTACAGTGTTCAGGAATGCTCGGGTCAATATAGAGCTTTTTTTTTTTTTGTAAATCATATGTTAAACAGTCATAGTATTATGGCATATTTTGCTGAAATAACATGACAAACTTCAAGTATTCATCATGTTCCGTTTTCAATTTGTGCATTACTAGTTATTATTAATTAGTGATGTAATATGACAGATTAAATGATGAAATAATCTCCAAGTGTTTTCAGCCTTATTAATTATTTAACTTTTGATCAAAAGCTCAAGAATAGCTTATTAGGGGAACTTAAAATTAGATTATTTAGTCAAATTTAAAGGTCAAGAATGAACTTTGATTCTCAACAATCCTATTTTAATTCATAATGCCATTTACTTGGCTTCTTTTTCTCTTCCACAAATATATCTCCATGGCATTTTTTAATGCCACTTATGATGTACTGTTATCAAATTACCCAACAGAATATAAAATTTTTTAAAAAAGCTTTGACTCAGGAACTATACTGTTAAAATCCTGCTTATACATTAGGTATCAACAATAATAATCAAATCATTCAAAATATAATATTATAACACTGACAAATGTAATTGATCAACATTCATTTCTATACCATCACACTTTTAAATGTGAGTCTTATACTCTTCATATTGTAGTATCACAACTTTACTCCAGTAAAGGATCTGAATACTTCCTGCACCACGGTCTCTCTGTTTGAAGTCACACTTACTGCTTGTTGTTCTGGATCGCCTGCTTTAGTAACTTCACCCAGTTCCGCCGTATTCTGGAGGTCATAGCAGATAGAGTGAACACTGCTCTCTTTGTCTGGAGGAGATCAAGAGACAGAGCAAAGACACACACACACACACGCGCACACACCCACCCACACACACACACACACACACTGTTAAACAGTAAGCAGCAAACATGAAATTGATGTGGAAATGGGTGGGGTTGGAGGATGTCTGTCCATCTGTCTGATACTGTAGCTAACTGTACAATTACCGCAACACATGCAGAGTGAAAACATACTTGTATTTTGAGTCCATAGTTCTTCTCTACATCACAGTCTGAAACGTTCACGCACAACAACAGGTCGATCTCCCCATCGAGATCATCTGACTGCACCACAAAAAAAAAAGTATGTAAAAAAAGTCAAATAAGTCTGGAACACAAACACCAAAAAAGAATGAACTGAATCATTTTATGTGACAAAGTGCCAGTGATATCGGCAATGTTATTGTGGTGAAACCTGCACAAAACCCTTTCACAATACATTATGCAGATCAAATGAATCACATCAGTAAATACTGAACTTTTACATCATATTTCATGTCTTACCTCCTCAGCCTCTGAGTCTCTGTAGTATCTCAGCCAAGTGTCGCCCAGAACAAACCAGTGTTTCCTCCACTGAGCAAAACACGGAAGACATGAACATCAAATTCATGTGTTTTGTATGTTAAACACATACACTATCATTTTCATTGGTATGTGGTATGTGGCTTTAGTGGTAGATAGTTTAGAAGTTAAGTCTTGTTTTTGGTATTCAAAAGCCTTTATTACCTTGCCATGTTCATCCAGCCTGGACATCCACCCCTTCAAGTAACATCACCTGCAGTTAAAGTATTAAGCAGAAGCTATTTAGAAGCATTCTTTAGTGGTTTCTCTCTCTCACACATCACTGTGAAACCACCGCAAACGGAAACTGTCAGAAGCAGACAGACGTGTCACTGTGTGATAACTACACTGTTCAGAAGCTTGCAGAGAGGAGATGCAGACAAAACTTCAAAAGCATAAGAAATGGGAAATAAACTGCAGAACAAAAATGTTAAAAAAAAAGGAAGAGGTTTAGTGTTTGCGTGCGTCATGATCGTTGTAGTTTAACGGTAAGAAAAGGGAAGTTAAAGAGGAACTGATAAAACATTATTAAACTGACTTAAAACAATGAAAGTGCCACTATAGAATATCAGCACCAAATACATAAATTACTCACCGTGCAGCATATTGTCCAGTACATATTATAAGAAGGAAAGAAGGAAACAGATATTGAGAGACACCAACATGTATTCGTTTATTGAAAAAAGTCACAAATGAAAGATTATTCTCCCTCTTCTTAACAGATCATCCTTATTGATGTTTTATCAGGACTTCTGAAGCACTGCAACTCTGATTCGAAGCACTGAAATATCAAAATTTTGAATGTTTCATTTTGTGACCATCCCTTTCTGTGTGCTTGTTGACTCAGCTGTTTTATGCATGACACTGCAGTGCTGACACTGCAGGGTACAGTACCTTGAACCATCCTAGAATTTATTAATAAAGATGATAAATCATGTGAACATGCTGCCCTAAAACTTAAAAGTGCCAACTAATGGATTTTTTTCCTGCAATATGCTACTGTGAAAGGAGTCCCTGAGGAAAAAGAGCTGAAATAAATATCAGGGAGCTACTTAAGAGTGAATGTATGAATAACCCAATTTCCTCCAAACAGTCGTATTATTTGTACGGATGCAGAAAGTCATGGGACCGTGCTAACCTGTGTCTGCAGGTGTTCAGGGGGCGCCCGCTCCTTTACCTTTGAGGATCTGTTTTTTCCACACTGATTATCTGAACTCTTTAATAGAAACACAAAGGATTACATCTCTGCTGTCATAATATGATTTTCACTGTAAAAATGTCATCAGTTATGCATCTTACCTGTGTGTGTAGAGATGCGGATGACTGTCTTCGGGATGATCGTCCGTTCTCAAAGTCCCGACATTTCTCTCTTCTGTCTCTGCCTCGCTCTCTGCCTCTTCCTCTCTCATCTGACTCAGGCCTCGAACTGTACATATCTGTTTCATCTTGATACCTTCAGATCGCAAATTTAAGTGAAGAATAATTAAGCAGGGAAATGTGTTTAAATCTTTGTCAAATACATAAAGAACTAAAATGTATATCCTTTTTTTTAATATTTGCACACCTCTATAAAGGCTTCAAGAGTGCTTCCCTTTTTTTTCTTATCATGGCAAGGGCAATTCGTTTTCTCTACTTACTTACACAACTTTACACCCTTATTTTCACTGACACCATCCATGTGTAACACCACCAACCTGTAACTCCTAACTTTCTGATTCCTGCATGGGCTTGGACTCTGGTTCCTCATCCTCAGCCCTGGAAGTTCTTCCTCTGACTCCAGCTGGATTTTTGGAATATCAGCCAGAACAATGTAGTCGTCTATGGTCATCCCCACCTCAAAACCATTAAAAGTCAATACATTAGATGTAATATGGAGAGTTGTCTCTAACACAAAACATAACATGACTACCTCTGTGAGACCCCACTTGAGCTAATGCTAACATTAGCATGCTACATTTTCAAAACATCGATGCATGGTTAATGATGATAATTGTAATATGCTAATGTTTATCAGGTATAATGTTTATTCTGCTTACCAACTTATTTGGTAATTAGCACTAAACAAAGTACATAGCTAAGGCTGATGGGAATGTCTTTGATCTTTAATAGAACTGTTGTATAAAAATGTAAAATTTGAAGTAATAACATTTTAACTGGCACCAGATAAAGTGTTAAAGGAAGAGAAGAAGATCATCAAAGTAATTGCAATTTGCCCTTTTTGCAGAAACATTTCTCTCTGAACCTGAAATGCAAAATTCATGTTGGCACCAAAGGAAAAGTCAGGATAAGTACAAGGTCAAAAGGCTTCCTCTTTTGGGACCACGGAATGTACATGCTAAAGTTTGTTGCAATTCATCCAACATTTGCTTCGATATAGTCTGGACAGACACTGACAGACAGACTGACTGACATTTCCATCCATACAGCTATGCTGCTAATTTGGGTGAAACTTCTACCTTCATGCACTTACCTCTTCCACTTCTACTTCAGCCTTTTTAGGTTCAGAGAGCAGTAAGGCCTCCATGCCTCTCCTCACATTGCTCCTGCTTCTGTCACCACTGACTAAAGTATTCCCATCACCGCCCTTATCAGTTTCTGTGATTGCAACATGTGACAGTAAACCACCAAGCATCTGAGAGTCCACACCTCGTCTTGAAGTGGACGAACCTTGAGAGGGTGGGAAGCTGAGTAGAGAGTGAGAAGACCCCTGCCAGGAGCCTTGAGAGGGACTCAGCCTGCTCTGTCTGGACTGGGCCTCTCTTTGTGGAGTGTGACTCTGTGTATTGTAGCCATTCCTGGGCGGTGAAACTTCACGGCTGTTGTGAGAGTGAGTGTTCACCGAGCTGTTGACAGCTGTTCTAGTTCGAGGTGATGCTTGAGATCCTTCATATGAGTTTTTTTGGATGGCCGAGGACCCTCGTCGGGAGATAGACTCCAGATTTCTGTAGAGTTTCTCAGAATCCAAGCTGTGTTTGTTTGAGGCCTGTGATGGACTCCTCGACTCTCTGCTGAATCCCTTTTGAGCTTCATATTCTCTCCTCTGTAGATGCACAGAGTCTGTGTGCCTGTGAGAAAAGGAGGTCCTAGATGGTGATGCAGTCCGAGAGGTAACGGACCCCCTCCTGCGGGATGGACTGGACCTGCTGGATGTATGCTGAGAAAGACCATGTGACGGAAGCTGAGGGGAGCCATGAGATGAAGTGTGAGACCGAGCCTGACTCCTGGACAGGGAGCTCCTTCGCTGGGCTCCCACAGGAGGTTCAGCTAATTTGTAGCGATCTGGACTCACAGAGCTGTGACGAGTTGGAGAATTCCTCTCTGAATCAGTTCCCTGTCTAAAGTTGGAGTGGTATGTGTATCTCTCTGGGGATTCACTTCTCCAAGTTTCCTGCATGTAAGTCTCTGGGTTCCTCCTCTGTGAAGGCAAGCCGAGGCTGACATTCCTGTAGGGAACGCAGGCTTTGGCCTCAAGAACATAGTTGCTAGGAAGAGGATGCCCCCTTTCATAGTAACGATACGTACGTTTGTTGACTTCCTCCATCTGCTGCTCACCATCACCTCTCCTTTCTGGGGAGAAGTAGCCACTCTCTTGTTCCCTGTCTCCTCTGGACCCTGAAAACCATACAAGCAAGCGATCAATCCCTTAAAATGTAGCCTTTAAGAGGACAAGAAAAGCGAAAGATCAATATTGCTTTTAGCACATTTAAAGAGCCATAAATTTGAACGTATGGGATGTCTGTCGTGATGTTCATCTGTGACTGTACCTGTATGTGCCCGGCGGAGCCCGTCTCTGCCCCTCCACTCATTCATCCTTTCAGTGCCACGGTTGGGAGAAGGGTCCAATCGGGTCATATCTCTTTGGGCCACACAGAGTCTCTCTGGGCTGAGGGATCTGCTCCTCTCTGAAGGGTTCCACTGATTTGGAGATCTAGAGGAGGGTGGTGCAAGGTCATTAGTGATACATAGACGGGAAAGCCTGTGCGAACATGGAGTTATCTACTGTAAAATCAGTATTCTGGAAAGTCACTGAGAAGGTCACAAATGTTATAAAGACTTCCAATGATTGACTACTCTCTTACTGTTGACTAGTTAGTGCATTTAAACAAACTTGTGTGAAAAAAAATCAAAGGCACAACTCCCTTAGAACAACATCATCCCTTTCCAGAATACGTCAACATCAAACCTCTGACAGCCAACATAACACATCATTTCACACTCTTCTGATCTGCACCAAAACAATTCATTCAAAGTGTAATGTAGTTCCATATAAACCACTATTTTACTATTTTAAACCGTATTTAATATATTTGCCATTCCTCATAATGTCTGTCATCACAATAAACATCATTAAGAGAAGTTAATCTACATCTTTACAAAATTTATCTCATAACATTTTAATAAGAGGATGCAATGATAAAAGCAGCAAAGAGCAACATTATCTGTAGAAATACACTGAGTATATTTATCCTTGATGAAAAGTGGGGCTGCAACAGAAAAGAGCACAATTGCGATCCATTAGAGTTGCCCTGTCTGCCCAGATGGAATTTACAACTGAGACACAAACTGTCATGTGAATGATACTGAGTGAGCATTTCATCAAAAGAACAGTAGTCAGTACATTCAGACAGGGCCTCTTTAATACTCTGATATACTGTATGACACGCTGGCTTTGTTGGTACATGGAGGTGTAGTGCATGCAGCTTGCAAAAAAGAACATGACATGATATCTGTTTATTGAAGAGAGAAACATTTACATGTCTGCATCTTCAGGCTGTCAAAATATGAATTTGCCTGCAAAACAAGCTTTATGCTGATCACTGCAACATGGCATGAGCATGATTTGAAAAGAGAAAAAAACATACATATAACAGCTAACTTGTCTCTTTGGTGCTGGACAAGTAACATACACCAGGATGAAATATTAATTAAAAATATTACTGAAATTGCAAGCCAAGTGGCCAACTGCAATGGTATGGGAACAGAAAAAGTAAACAAAAACGATTAATTTGCTGGCCATGAAAGCAAAACAGTGTTGCTAAGATGCTCTGTAGAGCTCAAATATAAAGTCTGTTGTGTGCATTAAAATATTATTTGCATAGGAATATTGATTAATTAAGCTCTAAACTTATTTTTTTTATATATATAATACAACTAAGTTTCATCCTTAAAAGCTGTTGTGTTCAGTGACAATCAGAGACAACCCCAGCAGGCTTTGGTGTCTTTCTAAATGATGGGTTGTTTCATGATATTGACTGTATGAGTCTATTGCTTTAAACAGACTGTACTCACCAAAAAAAAGTGGTTACTAAAATCAGGATACAGGATATAGTCACCTGGATTGTGTGTCAGTGTCACAGGTATTAAGTTCCCACTCAGGACTCAGACTGTGGACCAGACTCCACTCATAGGTCCAAACGCCGCTGACATCATCACTACTGGCACTCGAGGTCCCCTGAGATAGGACACGATTATCATCATCCGCCTCCTGGTTTGTGAAGCACAGAAATACTTCTTTAGAATTTGGATTATTCACAGAGAGTCAGTCTGTGACCTTTGAGATTTAGAATAATGAAACAATCAAATTCAAAGTCAGACTCCAAGTTCTTCATATTAGCCCATTTTTTTTGTGCCAATATTTAATTTAACTGTGTGCCTCTTTAAATTACATATTTGTTTTGAATTTTTGTAACTTGTTTTTAAAAGAGTATGCTTTGATGTTGTTTATTTAACACGTAACACGTTTATATAATGCAGGAACAAATTTAATTACTTACATCATGGCCTTGAAAAATGGCTCAACACAGGAACTATCTGAAAATCTATGATCTTGTAACTGTGAATGAACAAACAACATAAACTCGCCCTGCAGAAACTAATAAATAGCCAGCTAACATCCCATGATAAGAATTAAAAAATATTTCACTTACTGTGACACTGTCCCCAAGCCAAATCAGCTCTCAAGGCTTTCAGAAGCTCTCCTCCTCCTCCTCCTCCTCTCCTTTCTTCTCTCCATTCGTTCTAGCTAAGCCAATACTTTTAGGCTGCAGAGGACGTAACTTAAGCTAGTCTCTGGTCATGCTCATCATTATTTCATTGCTCTAGTGCTTTTGCATTACCAGAACCGCCCACTCGACTTCTTTCTCATGTTTGTCTTGATCTCTCCATCGACTTTACTTCAGATTAACAGACTAATGACAAAAGTTTTGCCCGTTTTAGTTTTCAATCCTTTGACTGGATGCAAGCTTAAATCCCGAGATATGCCATTTCATGTTTTCAGATTTAAAAAATGTCTACATGACAGTAATAACTTTGATGAAATTGAGCTTGTTTTTCTTACTTTATTTTACTGTACAGCTAACTTAAGTGGGACATGGTTGCGTGTGGGAACATGCTTGAATGTGTCATATCAGCATATCAGATTACATCCCATTCCCTCAGGATTGTAATGAGCTTTCATTAATTAATGATACAGAATCAAATGCCACCTTGATGTATTATCCCTCTCCCACCTCCACACTGGTTTCACTTGGTGATTGTAATATAGGTTGACACTGTCACCTCAGCGGCAATTTTACCACACAAGACCTATTCAACGGCAGCAAGTCATTGGAAAGCACTTGACCTCGTTTATTCATATTCTTTTAATAGAAATTGACTTCAAAATGTTATGTGTTAGAACATGATGTACCTGTATTCATGGACATGTAAATTTGGCTCTTGCAGATTTTGTAAAGAAAGAATTAAATTTCCTGCCCTGGAAATGATCTAAGTAGCCACCTTGTGCCTATTTGAGACTCTTTTACAGGGTTCTAGTTTTCAAACACATCTTCTTGATGCATTAAGGTTTATCAGAGCCAAACAGTTCATGCTAGCTAGATAGAAAAAATTTGTTAGTCACAGAAGTAATTTTGGTCGAAAATACAACCCCCACCCCCCCCACCCCCCACCCCCACCCCCCAGGCCATTGACAAGAAGCTGGTTTTTTTTTCAAATCTAAAGGGTTCTTCTGTCTACACTTGAGGAACTGAAAAATAAACTGATTAGACCATGAATCTGGACAGTAAATCTGCCACCATTTTTGTTAACTGCAAATAAACACTACCAGAGGACATCTTTAATGAGACTTATGTGTACACAGTGTAAAAAAACACACTGAAATGGCAGTTTATGAGAAGATCATCATGAACAGTTTACTTGGTGCTCTAAACAGCGTTATTAACAAAATGACAGGGACATTTTGCATTTTTCTGAGAATACATAATATAAAATCAGCTCTATTAACTATTTGATTTAACTATTTCTTTTTCTCTTAATTTTTGTTTTCTTGATTGACTGTTCTTTTCTGTAATTAACTCTTGGCAAACAGCATCTAACAATTTGATCGGAATCAGCCTGCATGATGTAGTGGATGGTTTTACATTACAGCAGGAGGAAGGAGAAGGCACGTGGTTTAAGGTTAGGACAGCTCACTGTAGTACTGTTTGTTTTAGGCTGTTTCATGAGGAACACAAATGTCGGTAACGCTCCAAATACAGCAATTTTAAGAAAAACAATTGCCAGACTCAGTGATTAATACCGTAGTGATCCTTTGAGGTGTGTTAAAGGTTTTTTGTGATGTGTGCAGAGTTCTGAGTGTCTGCAAAAAAAAAGCACTTAGCAACAGTAACCAATAGGGGCGTCATCTGTGACATCAATTGAGAGCCGCCTGATAAGTACGGGCTCAGATTATGTCACACAGCTGTGGAATGTTTCATGCACGTACCCACTCTTGTGAGCCATCCTGCTGTTGGGCAGCAGTGGCAGTGTTTCTGCTGAGGTGCATGTGAATTGGCCGCAGGCAGCAGCTGCAGCGGGAGGGGTCAAAGGTGTTCGGTTGAAACTGACGACAGTAGAAGTCCTCAGCAGGGGGCGCCATACTGATCCTGCTGAATCCTCCCTGTGTATGGCACATGGTTGAGTATTTACGGGCACCTGAGAGCTAAAATAGTCTCTGATTTATTTATTTTCAATACAACTAGTGTGGCCTTATTTCCCAGGAGGCTCTAAGTGGGCTCCCCATACAGTTCATTAGCATAATATGAATAACACAAGCTATCGCCAACACAGTTGAAATGTTATTAGTTAGGATTTGAAAGGCTCCAAGAGATTAGTAGTTAATTCTTTAGATACGTTCATTTGATTACATATAAACAGAATAATAGAAATACAACAAATATGTATTTCTAAAAGTACATCTGTGATGTTCTGGCTATAATTACAACTCAGTGAGTCATATTACTTACAAATGATGTTTTTGAGTACAGTTACTTAAACACCCCCTTGACTGAAACACACACCACTACTGATAGGATACCTTTACACTTAATAACTGTGACAGTGTATAAAGTAATCATTACTTAGAGGGAATCCTACAGCATTAGGTATCTGCTGACAAGGATCACACAGAAATGTCTATGGATACATATGGAAGGACACTCTACCTCATGAAAATGTTCCAGATTCCTCATTTTCACAGAGAAACGGTTAAAACTGTGCTGTTTGTTTCTTTTCCAAAGAAGATTCTCCAGTGAAAGATCAGTTTCTTCACACCAGGTTCAAAATAGTCTAATGGGGGCTATAGAGGCCAGGGTCTTTTATCAGAAAACAAACATTCATTGGTTCTCACATTGGCCCAATGTGGTGACTGTGTCCTCTCAAATATCATCATCTATAGAAAGTGAAACAGAGCACTGACTCCTCTTGACAGATGTCTTATGGACGGTGGTGGGCTTGTTGCACAGATGGTTACTCTGACAGTGCAGCCACAAAGAGGAGGAGGGACAATAGAGCAAAGCAGATATAAGCAGGTGTCATATCTGAAACCTTAACAGTCTAAAAAAATGTCCCATTGAACCTGAGGCCTTCAACAGTCAATTATCCTGACCAATTTCTCTGATGGCTCACTGCTCTGAGAATTCTGGCTTTCCCTGCAGTTTTTTGTTCAGTGACTCATGGCTGTGTGTGTGCTTCTTTCTGGCCTTACACATGATTAAATTTAAAGACATTTTACTGTCACAGACAAATTTCCAGCTAGATTGAAAGAACTGAAATAGAATTTTACCTCAGCTGGTTTACAACAAAGTCTTTTAGTCGCTCAAAGTACTTTACAGTATCTTGTTCAAGGACACTTGACATGTAGACTCAAATTGCTTCGGACTGAACAACCAACCTATGAGAAACAGACAACCTGCTCCACCTCCTGAGTAACAGCCAGCACGGGGATATATGCTAACAACAATGATGGTATTCAATTTCTCTGCCTTATTTTTCTCTCTCAAACTCCTTTGAGTAAGTATAGTTAGTCTCTGAAAAGTGTTGGCATTGTTTGTTAATTCCCAGGGGTTGACAAAACACTGGGACTTTAATGTTCAGGGGATTCCAGTGTGTGAACAAGCCACAAGAGGGGGCTTTTTGTCTCAACAGAGCCTTTGGCATGTGTGTGTTTTTTGTATAACTATGTGTGTGTGTGGGGCGGGGGAGTAAAGTTGGGTTTATACAATTTTGAGACAAACATGAACAGAAGAATGCTTACATTTTCAGTTGTTTTTGCTCTCTTTCTTTTCTTCCTCACACACACACACTCACTCACACAGACACACACAAAGATATTTTTTTTGATAATTGTGTGGCATAAATGTTGTGATGTTTGTGTCTGTACACTTGTGCACTTGTGTGTGTGTGCGTGTGTGTAAACTTGTGTTACATGTTTGCAGTTCTTGAAGTTAAATTACAGTTTTTGTAAGCCTCTACTTTTTAATGCCACACTATCACAAAGACACGGGAGTATAATTAAACATTTTTGGCAAATAAAATGATAATTAAGGAGAGTTATTCTTGTCCTGTGCGCTGAGCCACATGCATAGTTACATTCAGCCTCCCTGGCACACGTTGCTATGAAAGGAGAACAGTATCCATGGAAATGCAGTTAGAGAAGTTCGACTCATACAACTTAAACAGGAAGGAAGGATTGTATTAAAGTGACTTTAGGAGCATAACTGAGACACTTTGCAATGGAGTTTGACTTTATTCTGTTTCTCTTTTGCTTTGAAAACGAATGTATCGCATTGACATCATCAAGACAGTGTGCAGATTAAGCCTGGGTCTGATATCACTCCTTTTCATCTGGTATCAGTCAGCTCTTATCTATAGCGTCATTTTGCATCATCACTTATCAGTGTAGTTTCACATTGTTATAATCTTTGCAATTATAAGATGAAGTGGATAGATGTATAGACAGAGTAAATATAGTTTAGTGCAGTAAACAGGGAGTGATTTGAAATACAGCCTCACACTGAGCTATGGCCTGACTGTTGTAACTGTTCTTACAAACTTCTTCATCATCAAACCATTTTTGTCTGTTTAAAGTTGCTTTAATCAATAATAATTTAATAATTTAATCATTTTTTGTTTCAATAATAGACCAGTAATTAGGTTTAGGTCAACAATATTTCAACTGAGGTCTGACGTGGTCAGGGACCGACACCTACTCACACACACACACACACATATATACACACGCGGACACACACACACACACACACACACACACACACACACACACACACAAACATTGCTAAGAGATAAATTATTGTATAATTATAGAGCTCAATCATAGCCACCAGTGCCGCTGGCAATAATGCCACACAATTATTAATGCTGACTGTCCACTGTCCATTACAGAGAAGCATTATGCAGCAAATAATTAAAGATTCACAGCCAAATTTTATATGAAGGTGAATTTATAACTTTTGTTAAGAAACAAAGCTTGCATTAAATCCATCTTGGTCTTTCTTAAATTATGCCTTCATATCTTATCAAGTGTGTTTGCACATATCATTCTATCACGGATAAATATCATATCTGTCCTTTAATGTAACAAAATCTTCACATGCACTCATGACACTCATCAAACTGATGAACCATTTTAAAGTGAAAAATGTTAAACTATAATCATTTCTCGTAAGTGCGATGATAGTGTATAAAACTTTGCATTTGATGTATTAATATGAAAAATGATCACACAGCAAACTGTGTAATCTGTCATTTTCACCAGCTGATGTTGCTGCCAAATGCAGTGGAACTGTTTTGAATTCAAATTAAATGTAAAAATATTTTATTTGCTGACAGACACTTTGTTTCAACTCTGGCCTTTTAATAACTTATTATTTTAAATCTGTCTGATGTAACTTATAACTAACTCCCTATCACTCCCCTTTACGTGTCCTTTAAAGTTTAAGTAGTTTGATCCAAAAGTTGATGTTTTTCTTCATTTAAAATCCAGGGATTTTGTCCTGTGAAGGGATTCATGGACATGTGAGGGCATGTGCCCATGTGTCACGTCAGAGTCACAAAATTTATCACGTGTAATCGATTTGATCCTTTCAGCATCACTCTGTCTGCTGGAGTCCAAATGATGTGACAATATTTCATTGTAAAATTTAACAAAACAGGCCTGATAACAGAGTTTCCCATAACGAGACCAATCAGAGACCATTAATTAAATCTCAATCAGCAGTCACCTTTGCACAGAGGGCAAAGATTGATCCAGCACTCCTAACCTTGATCCTACCCTTAACCCAGGGCAAGTATTGATCTTGACCAGTATTCCTGTTCAGTACAACCTTCTGAACTCAACAACTTTAACCATCTTTTTCACTGTCAGATCAACAAGCCCACACATCTTATAAAATCTATATTTGATGTTTTATTTGAAGCACTGTAGCTGTTTGTCATGTCAAATCATAACAAATGCAGCTTCTGCACTAAACATTGACATGCGAAACATTTTTCCTGACTTTATTTTTTTATTTACTGTTTTTTTAAATAACTTGAGTTAACTTCACTTGAGAGATTCTGTTAAGTCATAATGAACAAATGAACAACCACATGAAACTGCAAGTTTTTTTCTCACTGAAACATAGCATTTAGCATTTATTTTTCATTCCTATTTAGTCATCATTCCTATACAGATGATGAAATAGTCCTGTGAACTGCAGGAACAGGGTTGATGTCTCATGTAAACTACACTGTGGAAGTAAAGAGTGTATGAAACAAAATGAATAAAGACTTAAAAACAGTTTCCTAACTGTAAGTTGAGCTCTTAGCTCGGATGAAAATCAAGAAACCTAACCCCATGACCATATGTGACCTCTACATCAGAAAACCTACACTTTATATTTGTGACCCATCAATTAAAATCTGTCACATGATTTTAAGCAAATCTGACCACATTTTAAAGGCACATTGGAGTGGATTGTACTGAAATTGGTGTTGACAGATTATGTCAACATATAGCATCTTAAAATGTAAAATAGACATGTGTTTATCTTGTATCATATGTCACAGACGTTTCAAGAAGATTAACACTTGGTAAAATAGATCAGTAAAAACTAATATCTGCTTGTAAAAAGCATTAAGTTATGTTACAGTGTTTAATGGGACATTCATAAATTGTTTATTTACTGTTTATAAATCTTAAAAGATAATAGTAAAATAATGTGAAGTATTAAAGCAAAACAGCAAAGATACCTCTAAAATCATCCCAGTGTGCAGAGCTGGAAAATGTCAGCACAGTTTTCTCTCTGTTTCAACAAGAAACACGTCTGTCTGATACAAACTGTATGAATAATAGTTTTGTTATGTAAGCATGTCTGGAGAGAAATTAAAACAAATGCTTGCAGCACTTACTTAGAAGGAAAGTGCCAAAACTTAGTCTCATGAAAGTCTAAGTTTAGAAAAAGTCACAACATAGAGTACGTGGCATGTCACTGTTAGAAGTGTACAACACTGTATACAGTTTTTTATACGGAGTAAATTTATTCAACCGCTGGGAGTGATTGCCCCCCTCGGCCTACTTTTCTAAAAACATGTTGACCTGGATCAGCTCTCAGAGTGAGAAATGAGGCGTCCGCCTGCTTCTGAGTAAATTGGCTCTCTTGGCATTTGAGGGGGAGTCATGAAGCAGGGCCACAGAGGCGGAACAGAAAATAGCTCCCATCATCTGCTCATCAAATTTAAAAAGGACTGAAAGGAAGAGTTATTAAAATGGCGTTGAGGGCTTTTGGTGGTGATTTCTGTCATTGACCCCCCTCGGTGAGGTCTGCTCTTGGAAAAATCGTGTGTGGCAGTGCGTGCGTGCGTGTGTGTGTGTGTGTGTGTGTGTGTGCTCTTTGGTGCTTACGGAGAAGTGATGGATGGTCCTGATGGAGACAGAAATACAGAAGTGCCTCCAGCAAAATATGCCACTAAAATGCATTAATATCCCACTGCCACCTAGATCAGGGCTATTTCTATACACAGATGGCCGTGTTGGCAGTGAGGACGGTCTTTCCTTCACCTCCCTCAGCTTCATGTCCCACTGCATGACTTAACACTCTCTAATTGGAGGGTTTTCTATTAGACACACATATCTTTGACATTTATAGCTCGCCTGAAACACAGCCTTCTTTATCACATACCTCTGCAGCAGCGAGCCATTATTTGTATGTTATTGTACTATCTTACATCCAACCCACATTCTTTTCTCAACTTTAGGTGCCACCTCATATTTGATTGTAAAACTTTGCATGCATGAATCATCAAACTGCTCCCATTACTCGTCAACACAACAAATAACAACTTCTCTTTCATTCACACTCATTACATAGAGGACTTCATGTTCTTCTCAGCCCACTCACTCCCTCTCTGTGCCCACTTAGTTAAATCCCCTAACCTCCGACCTGTTCCCACACTGGCTCAGCTCTGTATTACTGTACCCCAACCTGCCTCCTACACAATGCAACACCCACTCCTTGTCTCACGAAAATAAAAAGAAGGGAGTTTTAAAAATAGACCGTGCAGGGTGAGAGCGTGTACATGTGTATTTATGTGTGAGAGAACGAACAGAGAGAACAGAAAAAAATAAGGTTTCCATGGAAACTAAAGAGTTGTGTCTAATTGGCAATAACACCTCAAAGAGATCTGAAATCAGAAGCCATAAAGCCGGCCTCACGCAGCCGTATGGATTTGGCTGACACCGCGCTGCAGTGCTCAGTCAACAAGGCTTTTGATTTATTAATACTTTTTTATTTATTTACAGTGACTGATGGTGTTCAATCTGTCTAGTTCAAAAAGTACAAAATGGTTTTGGCCGTATGCAGCAGCAGCCGCTTCTCCGCTCAGTCTATTTCTGGGATGACTGGCCATCAGAAACTGAGAGCAAGAGAGATTATTTTAGCACACAGGTAGCACTCCAGATTGATTTGCCATCCCCCTACACACACACACACACACACACGCACACACACATGCACACACACAAGTACACGCACAGACACACAGAATCCAACATCAAACTGTTGCCAAAAAGAAAATCCCTCTTTTTATGAGATTTATTAGGACTGGCTGGACCTTAGTGTTGCATTTCATTTCAGACTTCCGAGAATGTAGTTTTTCAAATAATTTTTGGTCTAAAAAATGTCAAAAAGTGGCGAAAAATGCTGATCACAATCTCCCTTAACCTAAAGTTTTTTTTTTAGTTGTTTTGTCTGACCAACAGCAGGAACCAAAAAATATATTATGAAAAAAAGTATAGAAAGTCCTCACATTTTTGTAAGCTGGAAGCAGCAAATAAGGGACATTTTTGCTTGTGAAAAATGACTAAAACGAACATTTGACTCTTGACATAGCTTTTGATTAACTTCTTAGTGTTAGACTAATTGATTAATGGACTTTATGTTGCAGCTCTACATTCTCTGCAATTTGCATTTCAGCAACATGTGCTTCATCAGAGTTACTCGACAAACTGAGGTTCTCTGTAATTGCAAAAGGACGCAAACACAAATCACTGTTATGTAACCTGTGTTTTTAAGCACACGTAAGACATTAACCCCACTTAAATAACCCCGACTTAATCACCTTCCCTGGCATGAAACTGCATGTAAAAGATGCCTAAGAGGGATGACAATGAACTGAAGGAAGGCAAACTAGCAAATGATCTTAACCAACACTCAATCTCTCAGTGAAAGCATAACTAATGTTTTTTATATTTCTACTTTTTCCAACAAAGCTCATTATGACTTGTTACAGTGTGGCTGCTGGATGGGTGCTGTTGTTTGAGGTGTAGATGCAGGACAGAAAAGGGGGAGGAAGCTACAGAGACTGAAGTGCCATTCTGATTATGTTCAAGGAAACCGATATTCATTCATCACAACTGACCATGGAGGTAATATGTGTGTTTTTTAATGAAAACAAAAAAATGTTAAACCCTCTACTTGACTCTTCCGTCACCTTTAGAAGATTCTTTGGTCAGTTTTGTGTGGCAACTGTATATTTTCAGAATAAACAAACAGGGTAATGGTGAGAACATTAGAATTGGGCAAAGGAGGGCTTAAACTAGGACCGACAAGTCAACAACTAGTGTCTCTTAAATCATTTTTGCCACTTTATGTTTTTACTTGGTTATGGTAGGTGGCATGAATACGCCTTAACACTGGTTGCTACCCACCATAAAATGCTAACATTCCACCCCAACACATATATTGAGCATAACTTAGTGTCTTAACAAAGACAAAACAACAAACAGAGTCAAAAATGAATCTGTCTGTTATTTCACCTTTCAAATATTTTCAAATTATCATCTAGTATAATATTGTCATTGTGAGTTCTTGCACCATGACAATCCTTTAATCAATATTTGATATCATCAAGGGCTTGATCTGAGTTATCATTAATTGTCTCTCTGCTTCCCTGTAACCCACAAACACACCACCTTCTCCTGGACGTGACTGGCTGCTGTTGGACTCATTTAAAGAAATATACATTCCTAGAAAAATAAGTAGTCAAATGGCTACACTATAAATGAAAAAATTATTAGGGCATCACTTCACTAACAATGTCTTCCGTAGCTTCATGAGAAGCTTTATAAAGCCTTAAAAAGAAAACCCCTATGATGTAATCAGGGTTATCTCATTGGTGGAGATTTAAAATTTAGAACAGAAAGGCATTTAAAGAGCTGGGCATCTACCAAGCAGGGAACTTCACTTGATAGTTAGATAGATGGATAGATAGATGAAAAGACAGACAGACAGACAGACAGACAGACAGACAGACAGACAGACAGACAGACAGACAGACAGACAGACAGAGGAGTGCATTATGGGCAATGTGGTGTCCATCATTTTTTTAGTTTTGCCAACTATAAGTTATAAAAGTGAGGATATCTTGGCTGGTGCTGCTTTGATTTTGTCCCCTCTGTTTTCAATGTGTATTTTCTCAGTTTCTCAACTTTGTGGAGGTTTGATGCTAAATCACTTGAGTTGCAAGTCAACACTAAACTCACCAAATTTATGATTAAAATCTAATTTGAGTCTGAGTAACTCTACACCTCTGTTATAATACAAACCTAATTTGGGAATATACTAGATGTTTTAAAATAACAGATAAAAGTAAAAACTAATACTGTCCTTTGAAAAGTGCATCATTTGTAGCACCAGGGACACACCTAACTCTGACCATATCCTTATAAGTTTCATCTCTAGATTGTCTGAAACAATCTGAACTAAAATTTTACAAATCTGTAGTACAGTCAATTCACTTATGCACCTTTTAGATAAAACCATAGAGTAAACTAGTAAAATATGTAGTTTTTCAATCTTATTTTATTTTATTATGAGAGTTTTTACTCTCTCTGTATATATTTAGTTTCCTATAACTTTATTCTAAATCTATTTAATAATGTAATTAAAGACCAGAAGAAAAAAACATTTTAAATGATGTTGATAAACAAAGGGTAAAATACCTCAGAAATACTTCTAAGTCTCTCAGGAGTTTTTTTGGTCCTCACTGTTTTTCAGTTTTTTGGATGTTAGTACAAGTATCTGTCTGAGTGGGCTGAAGTCTAAATTATACAATCCACATCTCCACACTCTGGGGAAAACAATAGCATATATAAATAGGAGCATAATCAGATCTCTCTCTCTCTCCTTTCTCTCTCCTTTCTCTCTCTCTCTCTCTCTCTCTCTCTTTCTGTCTCTCTCCCACACACACATCAACACACACACACACAGATACATGCACACACACACACAGGCAGGGATCGGGGCAGATGCACAACCAGCAGGCAGGAGTGACTCTGTTCAGCGACTATGGAGCAACAAGACAAAGCTCAGACTGGAGACATGTACAAGTTTGTTAGAGAGAAATCTGGGAGCAGATTTGTGAAAAAGGTGTTTGTCTATTAAAGGAAAACGAAGAAGAAGAGAGAACGGTGCCAACAGTAAACCTACTCAACTATCTTTTTTAAGGATGAAACCAATGTTAGTCGTCAAGTGATTCAGTCTGCAGCAACACCAAGGTAAGTGTTTATATCCTCGTTTATTCTAATGTCCGTTGGCTTTATTGAAAGGATTAAGGAAGTAAAACAACACAAAAATACATTTTTATAACCCAAAAAGGCTTTTTTTTTTTTTATGATCCAGATTTACTAATTTCTTACTACAACTTGTTTACTTTCCTCTCTCCACTTTAATTCTGAAAATTTTATAACTGCAAGTTGAGAAATTAAGTCCTGCAATAGTTGTCTTTCCCTGTTCTGTTTAACTCAACGACTACTTAGAAAACAAAATCAATGCTTGAGCAAAACGTTCATATGGCTGAGTAAGTCGACTGTAAAAAATGTGGGGAGTGTAAACAGATAGGGGAAAGATTTTAAAGGCCAAAATCATTTCCAAGGTTAGGGTAGTATTCCACTCCGGCCCCTCACCCCTCTGCATCTCTGCTCCCAGCTGTCGATTATTCCTGCAGGCTTTGGATTGATTTTCAGCACTGGACAGCTCCTGTGGCCTCAATGAAACGAAACACACGTCACAGCTGCTGCTTAGTTTGCAAACTGCCCCGTCATAACTTCTGGTTGCACTGTGTGATCCATTGATCACCATTTAAGACTTCCTGATGCATATGCAAAAATGGAAACTTCGCTTTTATCTATGTGATTTTAAAATGGCATAACATGGCTAGTCCACACTGCAAAGAGGAGGCAGCTATTTGTGACCCAAATATAGAATATCCTCCATCACACTGATAAGAAGTACTGTAATGCTTTTTAGAAAGAATATGACTGAGTTCTGCATTGTTTTGAGAGGTATTAGTATCTATTACTCCAGTAAAAGTGGATATTCTGTTCTGGAAAAATAGTCCTTTACAAAGATGAGTCCTGCTTATAACATTTTACAACAAAAAAATTGTATAAATATTGAGAATTCATGTCAACTATGACACGTTTTTGTCTTCGATTACAACTTTGTAGCTGTAAACGATGCACTAAGACCATAAAATTTTTTACCAATTATATACATTAAATATTATAAGGAAAGCATACATCAAGCAAAACGGGACAATTCAGAGTCTCAGAAGTAGCATGTTTATTTTACAGAAATAATATGATCTGTGTACTGACTTGCAGGCAACATTTTTACAACTGTCTATATTGTTAGGTTGTTTAGTCGATAGCAAGGAATCAGTAAATAAAGTAAGTACAGCGTGTGTCACTAAAATGTTGTGGAACGGAGGTATAAAGCAGCAAAAAAAGGAAACACTGAAGAAAACCCAAAATTTGAGTGAAGTAAATTTATTTAGTTTCATTCCAATATTGCATTACAATCATTTCTTCCAGTAACGAGAACATCGTTTATCTATCACTGTTATTATAAGTGTTATTTTTAGCTGTCCTCTGTATGTGTGTGTGTGTAGGATGACCAGAGTTCTTTTACTCAAAATAAGTACCCGACTGCTATGCACACAACCCTCGCTGTGTGAGGACACTGTGAGGACCCAGTTCTGTCCTTAGAAGCATATAGGCTCTTTGTAAAAGTCAGATTTAAAAAGAGCACATTGTACAAATATAAAGACAGGGAAGAAAGCAAAACAGGGTCACTCAGTGTGGCATGACCGAATACAACGTTTTCATGGATATTTTTAATCTTTAGAAAGGCATTCACACTTGAAATTAAAAAAAATATATATGCATGAGAATGGGTTTTTTAATGCTTTAGGTGTGTTTAAATCTTCCACTTTCCTGTAAATGGCATTACACATTGTAGAAACATCCCCTGACGTCATAATCTCTTCATCTTAATCTGTATCCTTCCTTCTCACACGGTGTCCAATGTGGATAACGTCACACCTCTAAAATATTTCTCTCTTTCTGTCTATATTTTCTTTGTTTCTTTGTTTCTTTCTTTCTCTCTTTCTTTTTTTGTTTCTTTCTCCCTTTCTTATCTGTTCCTCCCTCCCATCTCATGTCATCATCAGATCTCAGATTACACAAAAGAGTTTAAGCCAGGTCATGCAGCAACTGCCATCCACCTTTCATGTTGTTGTTTGGATTTGGAGATTAAGGGAAATTGTAATCTGGTATCTGACAAGGGCTTCCTCCATCCTTTGCATTGGATTATGCTGTAATATATGTAAGTTTACTTGTTCTGACGTACTTAAAAGCTAAGTCAGACATTGAGCTTTGAGAGTTTTTAAAACTGTAATAATAATAAGATACCGTCGGTTTTGGTGCTTCTTTAAGAGTTTTAAGGTGCACAGTTAACTCAAGGGAGTTTTATATTTACCCCTCTTCTCTCATTTGGTTTATGTCCTCCTCCTCACAAGTTGTCTCACATGATAACCATCACCACACACACACACACACACACACAACGCAGCGAAACAGCCCCATAGAGAGAGGAGAGATGTTCCTATGGAGACGGCTAAAACAGTAACTATGATCAACCTTTAATTACTGCCACTCCCCCCCTCCAGGGCTTCTGTCAGCTTAGAAAAAAGACATCAGCCAGGCACATACTGACAACAGTTTGCCACATAAATATTTACAATCATAAGCATTCATAAAACTAAGCATTTGAAGCCACAAACATTCAAAAAACAAGATAACGTAACTTCATCTTCTGGCTGTTTTTTGTTTTTTAAATGTCATAAATTACAATGTAAACAAAGCTAAAAACGTGAACAGATGTTTTATTTTTTTTAATGGTTACAGAAAAAAACATGAAAAGTATAAAAAGATGAAACCAGAAAAATGTGGCTTGTCCATGTTACAGTCTACAATCTACATATGTAAGATAACTAAAAGGAGTATTAATTATGCTAACAATAGATCACAAACATACAAAAAAAGATTTCCCTTCAGAGCAGTTTATGTATTTTTTAAAGTCATAGTTTGATTTTTGACAAATCAGTCTGAACTCCATGTCCACTTACTAGGTTTTTTATGGAGCTTAAAGATTGAAATTGCTGCTCTGTCTTTATGTCATGATTCCACCCATTACCTCTTTAAGTGCTTCTTGTCCATGTGGGCCTGAAAACCAAGCTAATAGGCAAAGTGAACATGGAGTATGGATGGTTTTGTTAAGTTGCTTTCTTTCCAATTTTAAAACTAAAATTGGTATTTTTTGATGTTTGTATAAAATTCTCTCACCCGGTGAGATGTCTTTGTTATATATATTATGACTTGTAGGACCAAAGATCTCATCAGCAGATCAAGCACAAATTAAAATTATACATTCAATAAGCTTTAAGGAGGCTATATTTGTTACAGAGTTGCATCTAACTATTGTGTCCACTAGCTTGCTATTAGTTCCTTCAATGGACTCGGAGAGTTTTTTGTATGACACTGATGTCATTTTTCAGCAATAGGCAGTGTTTTTAAATTGTTTGTAATGTATGTAATGAATGTAATAAAACAACACTATACAGTATCAATTAACAGTCCTTCAGTGTACAAAATTTCTCTTTGACTACACCTTTGTACACCTTAGACTACACATTTTGTTTTCTCTTGTCCTCTTTATACACAATGCTTTGATAAAGAAATAAAAACAATTTCTTATTTTTTTAGTATGAATGATACATGAAGATTGGGTTGCCATTACTTGGAGTAGCCTGGTAGATTTAAAAAAATAATCAGGATAAACTTAAGTTAGTAGTATTTATTTTGAATTTTCCTGCTATTCTGTGCAACCATCATTAATTGTTAACATAAATGATACTTGAAAGTAAAGTTAAAAGTACATTTATTGTTGCAACAGATGTTTTTCACTTGTAAACTTGTATAAAGAAAGAGGCACAATATTTGAGGCAAAATATTAGATGTAATACCAAGTTTGAAAAGAAAAACAAGTGATAATTAAAGAAAATGATGGGGTGCTCTTCGGTGATAGTACCAGTTGATACAAATGGGAGCAAACAGACTGACGTGAACCATGCTGTGTTGTCTTGATCCTACACATGATGCTGCTGGCGCTGACGCAGGGCCGACCCGTGTGACCCGGCATACTGGCTTAAGATCCGTGTAAGAAAAGGTTGTGATTTCAGATGGAGGAAACTCCAGCTGTGAGTTACCAAGCTGACGTAATCATCTACTCTTTTGGGATTATCCAGTCGAAAATCATCCTTCATCCAGCCAATCAGCAGCCAGTTCGCAACATCTGTCCTTGGTGTAACAGGAAAAAGAGTCTGGAAGCTTCACACAAGGGTTGCACACAGCCCGCATGACATGAAATCCTATCAAAATCTGTATATGCGTGCGTGTGTGTGTTTATGTGCCTAAGTGTATTTCTGTTGGCTTGTGCTTGTTATTGACGTCACAGTGATATTGAACAAAGGCTTTTAAACTGCAGTTATCAGAAATTTTCCCCAAGACAATCCATAGCTACCTGTCATTAATGCAGGCATGTCCTGTCAACTAATTTATGTCAGTCAAAGTGATTCATGCACAATAAAACATAAAACACTAATGCCCTTTTATTGTGTGCGATTGGCTTTCTCCGGGTTATGCAACCCGTTGCTTTTTCATTCTCCTGGTTCCCAGCTTGCTGACATAATAAGCCGAGTGAAATCACCCTCCAACCTTGTCATCAGGCCAAACAGCAGATCAATTGTTCCTCTAACAGTAGATTACCACTGATTCATCTCTTTTTTAGACCTTTGTCCCTGCATGTCTGGTTTTCCACCCCTGGTTGGCCTGAAGGTCCCTAAGGCTAACCACTAGCAAGGACCTAATCAATATGCTTTCATTACAAAAAAGCCGTCTGGTCTGCTTTATGCATTAGAGCTAGGCCAAAATTTTCAAAGGGAGATTTTTGATTTTCCTGAAATTGAGCAACACTGGCAGCATGGGTGTGCAGATTGCAATGTTGGGTTATGTTGTTGGTCCACCACTTTTGCTCAGACTGAAATATCTCAACAACTATTAGAAAAATTTGGCTCTGACATCTGTGATCTGGCTGCGGTAGAAGCTTTCGTGCAGAGTTTTCATGTTCTCCCTGTGCTTTGTGGGTTTCCTCTGGGGGCTCATGTTTCTTCCAGCATCAAAAACATGTACCGTATTTTCCGCACTATAAGGCGCATTGGATTATAAGGCGCACCTTCAATGAATGGCCTATTTTAAAACTGTTT
>JAQMCX010000043.1:19496528-19511067 GCA_029814765.1 Acanthurus leucopareius | reverse complement strand
ATTATAAGGCGCACTGTCGTTTTTTGAGAAAATTAAAGGCTTTTAGGTGCGCCTTATAGTGCGGAAAATACGGTATATAAAAGTGAATCATCCTGTCAGTGCCCTTGACCACTGCACATGCTTAGACCTGGAGCAGCTCTGAAGCAATGGGTCAAATGCAGAGCACCAATTTCACCATGTTGTATTGAGTGTAACTGTAGGTGACAAAAAGTCTTCTTCTTCTTTTTCTATAAATTTTTCTTTTTTATCTTTTCTTCATCAGGTCAAAACTTTAATTTGTACAATATTTGACCACATGAATTAATAAATCTAAAATGAATACCCTTAATATTAGCTCCAGCTGATATTTCTAGAGGATATGATATGAGGACACTCAAAGAGCTGCAAACACAGCTATAGACTTGCTGTTTTTTTTTAAAAAAAAAAATCATGTTTTAATTTTAGAAAAAGTTCTGTTTATTGATTGATGAAATATCCTGTGTCCATTTTGTTCACAGACGATGAATCATGACAAGGCAGTGCTGATAACTAATGCAATACTCACCTGAGCTCATACTGCCCCCCTGTCCAGCACCAGTACTTTAATGGTTGGAACTGCCCGCCCCAACCTACATTACTGCCCTCGCAGACACAGCCTGATGATCACCGGTGCCATGGGAGCGGTGCGAGTCAACAGGTAAGAAAGGATGAAATAAATAAAACTATGTAAATAACTACAACCGTGCTATTAAAAAAAAGGAAAAAAGTCCTTTTTCTGTTCCTTTACATAAAAATTGTAAGATTAGAAATAACCACTACAAGCATAATATTACAGTAGATATTTAAAATACTAGAAGCTTCACTTTGATAATTCACCCATTGTAAAAGGCTATAAATGGTCAATAATGTTAACTAACACTTAATAGGTCACTTTAAGTCCTTATTCAGAACACCACTTGGGTTGCCAAGTTGTGAAAAACTGACACCTAAGTTCATCCTCTATTTGCATCCTGTCTAGCCATCCAGAATTTGTTTCTGATAACAGCTTTTAACTGCTACCAACCATTGATGAAGACATTATTATCATTTATTAACCATTTATAAAAGGTTCAAGAAACTTTGCTTGTCTATCCATAGCTTAACAACCTAAACTAGACAATGCAGGTCTGCCAAGTTTTGGATTTCTCCAACTGATGCTGGTTGTCGTGTGCCAGATGCCCAGATACTAAGATTTCAGGGTCTTTTTTTTATCAGCCTTTCCAACTTTTGCACGTACAGCTAACTTTCTACTGTAGTAACTGTACAGAGCACATCATCAATAGTTTGTTTTGGGGTGACACAGAGTACCTTTTAAAACAGCCCACTTCACTGGTGCATCCACTGTGTTGTAATGCCCCACTGAATAGAAACCAGTTGTGGATATTTTCAAAGTTTAGGCCAGTGTTAGCAGCTCTGACCAGATCTTTGTTTATTTGGGAAAGTTTACACTACAGTCAGGGTAGTGATATGTTCTGCAGACACACTGTTGAAATTCCACTGTAAGATCCTATTCTCTTGTAACATTAATAATGAAAATACAGGATGCTATACAGGATTATACTATGATGCCTTCTGAATGGATAGTTTGACGGGTGAACACATTAACTAAGTAAGGCAAGGCTAAATAACTGTCAGTTCTCTTCAACTAATTTCTTCCTATCTTTGCTTTCAGATACAGCATCGTTTCCACAGATGAAGATGCCCTGAAGATCTCCAGCCTGGGCCTCCACAATGGCCACAGTCCTCTGACCCAGCAAACGCTGTCAGGGGCCTGCATGCGGGGCGAAGAAGGAGGAGGAGAGTGTCCAGGAAGTGATGAGGGAAGAGGAGCTTTGTCTTTGAGAGTGACAAATGAGCCCATAGTCCACAACAGTTGTCGTGCTTCACCCTCATGTCGTCTGGGGCTGGATCTGGGTACCGGCCGCCTGCGCAGTCGCTTTGTAAAGAAGAATGGCCAGTGCAATGTTGTGTTCAACAACATGGAGGATAAGCCACGGCGATACTTGGCTGACATTTTCACCACCTGTGTGGACATACGCTGGCGCTACCTGTTGCTAATTTTCACCACCACCTTCCTTCTGTCTTGGCTACTGTTTGGCCTGATCTTCTGGGGAGTGGCGCTCGCTCATGGAGACTTTGACCTTCACATTCCTGTAAAGGAAGGGGATCGTAGAAGCAACACAGAGGAAGGAAAAGAGGAATGGCGGCCATGCATTCTCCACATCCAGGGTTTCATTGGGGCGTTCCTCTTCTCCATAGAGACCCAGACCACCATTGGATATGGCTTCAGATGTGTCACTGAAGAGTGTCCAGTTGCTGTGGTGACTGTGGTGGTCCAGTCCATTGTTGGCTGCATCATCGACTCCTTCATGATCGGCACCATCATGGCAAAGATGGTGCGACCCAAGAAACGCGCGCAGACCTTGCTGTTCTCTCACCATGCCGTCATCGCTCTGCGAGATGGCAAGCTGTGCCTAATGTGGCGTCTGGGAAACATGCGCAAAAGCCACATTGTGGAAGCACATGTGCGTGCTCAACTCATCAAGCCGCATGTGACAGCTGAGGGAGAGTACCTCCCTTTAGAGCAAACCGACATTGATGTTGGTTATGACGACGGGCTGGATCGGCTGTTTCTGGTCTCACCACTTGTGGTGGTCCATGAAATCAACAAGAGCAGTCCTCTCTACAACCTGAGCCGTGCTGACTTGCAGAAGGAGGACTTTGAGATTGTGGTCATCCTGGAGGGGATGGTGGAGGCCACGGCCATGACCACTCAGGCACGTAGCTCCTATTTGGCCAAGGAGATCTTGTGGGGTCATCGCTTTGAGCCTGTGGTCTTTGAGAAGGGTGACCGCTACCACGTGGACTATTCCCGTTTCCATAAGACCTATGAAGTGCCATCTACACCTCACTGCAGTGCCAGGGAACTAAGCCAGATGACGGGCCGTGGTGGGCAGTCCTCATCCTCCAGCTCAAGTTACTCCCGGTCTCCATCACCATTTGCCCCAAGGGCAGCCCGCCACCTACTGGGCCCTCACTCCCCCAGTGCTTTCTGTTATGAGAACGAAGTAGCTTTGTGCTGTGGGGATGATGAGGATGAGGAGGATGTGAAAGGGGAAGCGGGAAGCCTGAATGTAAGAAGTGACAGAGAGATGAGAGATGACATTCACTTGGGTTTCAAAGAGACATTTGTAAAGGAGCAGACGGTAGAAATGCTGTGCGTTCTGGACTCAGAGAATCAGATCAGCCTTGACAGACTACAGCCCACCCTACCTTTATACATCAGCAGAGAGTCAGGAGTTTAATCAATGGTAATGGCTGCCCTTCCATTTGTTTCCTCTCTTTGTCTGTGTGCATCCAACCAAAGTATTGATCTCGTGTAAAAAAATAAAAGATGGAGGACACAATTTAAACTGTAAATCTGGTGGACGAGAAAGATCTTTTTTGAAACTGTCACACCATCCACTCAGCTTAACTCATAACTTGCTCTGGTTTCAGGTACCGTACACTTCCATTTGTAACATCAGCATCTAGTCAACGCACACTCATCTTCTTTTAAAAATGGCAACTGGGTATTTCTCTCAAATCATGAGCCATCTTGAAAAGAAGTACCTTTTTGCTTTCTTGTTTTGTTCAGTATGACAGTATGATCTACAGTTAAGTCAAGCATTTTGTTTATGATTTCCATTAAGTTTTTGTAAATATGATATGCTTTTGTTTCATTCTAAAATGATTATGCATCATATACAGATAAATGCTACAGGAAGCATGACACAAATGCACAACTTCAACACACTTGTTCTCTTTGGGTAAAAATAAATTATTTCTGTACTTTGAACTCTTGTCTTCCTGCCTGAATTCTGTTTCTTTTTTTTAAATAAACAAGCTTTACTGTCTTTTCAAAATTTATCAGTTGTTTTCCATGATAGACCCGAAGTCCAGATTAAATAACCCTAAACCATAAAACAAATTTTAAATGCAAAGTCAAAAATGCAAATGAAGAAGAAGCACTTTATTTTCTCTTTTATCAATAGAAACACTTTGCAGCAGTGTGTTGTTTTGTATGAATAAAGCACCTAATAAACAACGGTATATACTGTTAATGCTTGAACTGTCTCTGTGAAATCACTATTGTACATGTTCTCCCTTCACTCAGTCCATGCTAATCATCAACTGCTTCTGATGAGACAAGATCACACATATCTTATTGGTCTTAAATTTTCATCAAAGCAGGGATAATTGTTCTTTCTCTCTAAAAAGCAAAGCAGGCAACCACCCTAATAAGGCCCTATACTTCTTAAAAGCCCCTGGTAAAGTTTGTTTCAGTTGGTTTTAAGTCATGCTAGCAGTCTGTCACTTAGTTGGTTTGTCGACTATTTTGGGTCTGGGTTAAAGTAGCTTACCTGGTTTGGATGGCTAAACAAGCAAACAAAAAACAAAAAAGGTACCAACATAAGTTCTCCTTTGGGATTAACTACGCAAAAATTTCAACATTCTCTTGTTTTCACCTGGTGCCGCCATCAAGTCTAAAATGTTTTTCAATAATTTGGCTTATAATGAAATCCCAGCAAAATGTGTAAAATTTCCATCAGTTTTAGTTTGTATTAAGTGCTAATTAGCTATATGTTAGCATGTTAACATTAACCTAAGATGGTGACCATTCATATTACACCAGTTAAAGATCAGTGTACTGAAAGTGTTACTGTCAGCATGTTAGCATGCTTATGTTGCATGCACAACATTTTCTTATTGTAGGTCATCAGAAAACCTGCACCACCTAATAAATACAAATACCTAAGTGCACTGTGTAGGCTAGTTCCAGGCTTATCTGGGATTCATAGATGTAGCTAAGATTAGGGGATAGCATCATTGCATACAAAGTCAACGGAAAGATGTGATTAGACTGAATTGTGCCCAGGGTGGTGCCTCTATTCCAAAATTCTTACATATCCCATGGCTTTGTGAGTCTCATACTGAAATGGAAGAAAAATGTAAAGATACTTGGTTGAAATGAGAGGAAAACTAGAGTTTTCTTTAGAGTCCTGAGTTCAGTCAGAGGCAGATTTGAACACAAACATGCAGGAACATTCCTCCTTATAGATTAGATACATGCTGTACTAGCTAGCTTACAGCTAACATCTGTGCAGTTGGTGCATTAGCTGTAAACTGTAAACAAAAACAGTCCAAGTCATGAACACACTACGTAATGCCAAATATTGAGCATTTTTTTTAAATGACAGATTTCGGTAGTCTTTTTGTCTTTTGCATTATTGTCACTGGTAAAAAGCTGGGAAGGTTCTCTGGGTAACATTATGTTTCTGCATCTACCAGGATTCAGAAACATTTGAGTCATATTTTGAGATTACTGTTTAGAAACTGTCAATCATTTGATCAAACCACACCCACAATCCTGATGAAGAACATTGACTAACTTTTTTAGTTAAACTCTTAATAAAAACTACATTTAACATGTTTATCCAGTTTACTTTCAAGCTAGCTTTTTCAAGATTTTTTTAATCTTTATTACTCTGACACAGGAAACACACATGTATGTTACACTTCAAGAGAGATGTGACATACAACAAGGAAACTCCATTAGATGTTAAATTTTAGTGTCATACTGTATATGTAGTGATTTTATGAACACGGTTAGAACTGAAGAAGCCTTTTGGTTTAAGGTCGCCAAGTATTTAATGCAGAAGTTTGCTTTCACCTATCATTTTAACCCCATAATCCATTAACAGACCTTATAGGATATAATAATGCTGACCTCTATAGTGTGCTGTGTCCACTGTAATACCACCTAATAAGAAACTTGGACACAATGGGGGCCAAACCTAAGAATTTTGCCCCAGGGCACCTAAATAGGTTAATCCGGCCATTGAAACCAGGACAAATACCAGAGCTCCTATCTGACGCCAACAATTCCTCTTTTAGGAGCCCCACATAGAGATATACCTGAGTGTAAGTATAACAAAAAACACTGACCCAAATACAATAGTTTCTGTCCAGTTGTGTCTAAATTCAAAAGTCCCAGAGAGAAGGACAGATAGAAATAGATTAAAGTCAATGCCAGACAACACAGACAAACAGGGCTGAGAAACAGCAGACAGGGACTAATGATGAGAGTCTTAGGAAGGAATAGGAAAGTCAAAATTAAATGTATTAACTGGGAGCACCTAGCACGACAAATCCATCAGGAGGCAATGAAGTCCATCTGACTGTAATGTAGAGGACGGTGTGTCACTGGCTGTTATACAAGCTCCCCCATGTGGTTGAACAGTGACACCACAGGGAGCCAAAGTGCCAAAGTACTGTTGTATTATGTTGTTTTGATCAAAAATCTGTTTTCTACCCTGAAAATTTGTTTGGTTATGTTACTCTTTAGCAAAATCAGAATCCGGGTGTTTGACTATATAAATTATATAAAAAATTTAACACTTTCAAGGACTTTCAAGGACCCTGTGATTTCTCTGGTTGTTGGGCAATAAGTGAAATAGTCTTTTTTTAAATACTTTAAGTTCTTTTGATAAGTTATTCCAGAGCTGGAGGTCAAAGATTCTCCAACAAGATGATTGATTGAATAGGGGCAGCATATACAGCTTTAGTTTTAAAGAATCTAAAACTACCAAAATGAGCCCCACTTAGCCCTTTTCCTTCATCACAGTTTGGATTTAAAGAGGCCACCTGTAACTATTTAGCACTAGTTGCAGTGCAGTTCTATGAAATGTTCCTATTCAAAACATGCAGCAAAATCTGCTTTTAATTATTTGACCAAATCTCCATTTATGGGCCACAATTACAGTACAGTATTATTCCTGGATTTCACCTGAATTCAGCTTCTGGTATTGGAAGCATTTTATGTCTTTCAGTAAGTCAACATGCATGATGCCGCCATTGACTCTTGTACTTCTATAGTAAAGTTTAAACTAGAAATTAACCCTTTAAATACACTGCAACTGATTTTGTAAAAACTCTTTATAGGAATTATTCTGTAATTGTGATAAAATGTTACATATATAACCTTTGACAACAGGGTTGTGAGCGGGAAAGTGATCATTTTTGGATATTCAGAAATATTAATAAATGTGGAGGGCATTTTGGAGAAAAAGTTCACATTATTTTAAGTTAGTCCTTAAGCAGTGCTCACATGCTTCAAAGTACATTTATACAACATTTAGACACTAACATTATTCATGTTTCTACTGGGCTTCATAACATAATAGTGGAAAAGCCTGAAAAAATGTGAACCAATACTTTCAAGGAGAAAATTTGTCTATTTTAACTATTCAGAAGCACAACACACAGGGTCCAAACTCACATCCAAGGCCAGAGCCTTTGTCTTACTTGTAATTCACATATATGCTGATTTAGCAGTGACTGGAGGAAAGCCACAAAGAAAAGTTCCAGTGCTGAGACTCAAACCCAGCACTAACCACGGAGCCACTGTTCCTCATTAACATGATTGATAATTAGGGCGATGTCATGCTCTAATTCTCTCCTTGCAGCTTTTTTTTGCCCTCTTGCATCTTTGCTCTCCTCACAAGACCATAAAAGGTGATAATTTATAAGATAGTCAGATGGAAACCCCCTCTGTCATCTTTCTCTCCAGTAATCTAATCAACTGATTTCTTATTTAGTTAAAAAATGTCTCCTGTCCTCTCTAACAAGCAATTTCCCCTCTGTGCCATCTACCTCTCTCTAAGCTGTCATCCCATCCTTCTCTCCCCACCAGTTTTCTGATGCTGGTTAATTACCCGGACCGTCACCCCCCTCCACCCCTGTCATCAGCGTCCATGAGGGAGAGCAGCTGGGTGACCTCTGTGACCTCTGTTAAGGCCGCTAACGGCCGACTAGGATCTAACCTAATAAGGTGGTGTGTGTTCATCCTCATGTAGGTTAAGAGTGAGTGTGTGAGTGTGCTTTCATGTGTGTGACACCCTGTATATCTTCATGCCCTCTCTGGCCTCACTGGCTGTTTGTGGCCTCGGGCTGTGCGACCAGAGCCGGTGACAGTGTGTGTGCTCGGCAGGGGACAGTATTTAGGCACTGGGAGATGTTGCAGGGGCATCTTCGGCTCCATAATGAGCTGTTGTGTGCTGTAGAGCTGTGAAGCAGCTCGCTGGGGGGGACAGAGGAGCATTGTGTACTGCTCACCACAGCTCAGCTCAGCTCAGCAGAGGAGGCCTGACAGAACCAGGCTGGGGAGCACCACAGGGCAAACATCTTCTGGATGCTTGTGTCTGTTTGTCCGTCTGTCTCCTGCAGTTTTTGTGCCTTTAACCTCTTTTATCTTGAATCTTATTTTTCTATATCAGACTCATGGATTAAACTGTGGCTTATGGATTTTTTCAAATAAAATTTTGAATAAAATTAGAAAAAATTTGCTGAGAGCTTGTGTATTTTTTTAAATAAGGTTTTAAAGAAAATCAGCAAAAACTTGCTAAGATTATAGCAAGTTAGAGTCTTGGTGGGGATCTTTGTTGTAAGTCAGCACTCCTCTGTCTTCTGGCCCCCTGTAATTTTTTTTAGATGTTTGCTATCAAACGAAGGGTAAAAATACCCACAATACTTAACAAATTATTGATAATAAATATTATAATGTAGTGTAGTACATTGTGCATTACCATGTGGTCAAAGGGGGCGAATCGAAAAGTTAAAGGTTTTGAGTGTTTTAAACATGCCACACTATCAATGTCAATTGACACAATGAAGGCCTCAGATGAACAGTTTTACATATTGTGGATTGAGTCTATTTCCTGACCTGCTTTTAGTACAAAGTAAACATACAAAACTCAAGAGTTATGATGTTGCAAAAGACTCAAATTTAGGACTCCAAACAAGTAGATTAAAAAAAGCAAAGTGAGCCTAAAAAAATTAAGCTGAATCCAGATAGAGAAGAAGGTAAGAAGCCGTGCCATGGGACTATGGCATGCTTTTTATTTTCAGTACATTTTGCAGCTGCTCCTGCAAAGCATCCACTGTTGCATGCAGTAATCACGCAATGGGGCCATCATTAAATTTCATGATCAGCTTTGATTCTCTTGTTCATAAATCCGTCAAAATCTGAAAAATTTGAAATTTGAAGTAAATAGGAAAAGTAAATGATTTAGAGTGCAGCTGGGGCACAGTGGCTCTGTTGATGTGCAGAGGATTGTCGGTCAGAATAACCAGAAAAGCATGCTAACAGAACGTTTTGGCATTTTTTGGCAAACTGCATTACGCACTGTATTAGTGCATACTAAATCTTTTTCTAGCATTCTGAATATTACGGTAGTGGGAGTATCGGAAGACAACACCAGAGGGGCCTGGTGTCGAGATCTTCATTGTTTCAGTTTTTGTACTTGACTGTTTTATATTACAAATCACAGTAATGTGTTAAATGAAATTACAACCCTGTAGAGCTGGAACCAGGGACAGTGGCAATCTGGCACAGAAAAACAGAAAATCCTTTACTCTCTCTGTAGATATACTATTAATAACAACAAGAAAAGCCCCTTAAAAGTGTAGCATTTTATATTAAGCCTCCTGGAGCTTTCATGTCTGCAAATGGCACACAAGTAATGTAGTTAAATCAGAGCACACAGTGTATTTTCATGGGCAGAGTCATCTCAGCCAGATGTATATCGACATATTGTTAAAATTTGATAAGGAATTGAGGACAAATCCAGGATTTATTTTAAATCCAGCTTTTTAAATTTTTACACCATGCAAAGATTTCTTAATTTGGTATTTGTGATGTGACTTACATGCACATCCCACAGAACCAAATGCATTACACTGATTTAAAATCAGATTACCGCACACCTTCTACTTGTCCATCTGTCTGTCTGCTTACGACCCTGTCTGTCTGCTCTGGGTGTCTGTGTTGGTCTCTGTCTGACAGTCCAGTGCATATGCAGGTGACTTTTGCTGTGAATCTGGCAGATGGGACGTCTTTCATCAGGCTGTGTAACATACGTTCATCTGATATCGTCACCTAATGAAGTAATTCATTAATTCTTTTAATTTTGGTTCTTTAAAAAACAGACAAACAAAGAAGAAGAAAATTCAAAGGACACACGTGATGAGTGTCATTAATTTTCATGATTCTCACTTTCCCAGAAATCCCATCCATCATTCTTGTTGCCTTTGTATCTCACACTCTGCACGGAAAACAACTGACTCTTTCATGTACACATCTTTTCCTCAGACCCCTCAGGCTCTTTCCCTCTCTCTCTTTAGTTCACACAGACTAATTAAATGTTCTGAGAAGATCTCATGATTAGGAAGTCAGCACTGCTTTCCTTCTGTCTCTATATTTCTGTCAAAACGGTCATAAAATACTTGAGTTACTGTCCCTGCAATTCCAATGCTGTTTTTCAAATAACAACGCACATTTTGTTTTTATAAAAGAATGGTTTTATTTGTGAGTTTGGGTCTGTCAAAACAGAAGACAACAAATGACAACATAACAAATAAAATGTGTTACATCAGAATTATTTTAACCACAAGGATGTACTCCATCATTTGCTTAGACAGAGAGTTGACTGACTGAAAACATTGCCCATGCTTTACTTTTTAAAAACGTGCTTTGGAGGAAGAAGAAAAGGAAAAAGATAAACTAAAATAGATAGAGAAGAAAACATAAAAACAACAAAACAAAACCAAAAAAAAAACAAAGCAATGAATCAGAGACCGAGGCAAAATAAAACATATAAGTGTTAAAGTACTTTGTAAACATCCAGAGTCCTAGAAAGTGCAGAGCAGACATAACTAGTCGAAAAATTGAACACATTCTGTAATGTTAATATTTTGTAAGATTGCACACTGAGCTCGGGCAAAGCACAGACAGAGTGCTGCTAGCAGCTACTTTCCTTCCTTTTTGTTTTCCCAAACTGAAGCTAGAACGGTTAGATGTTTATTAATCCATCAATGACACAGAAAAATGAATATCCTGAGAATCCTCTCAGTGATTTTTCAAGAAGAAATTAAGGTGAAAATAAAGTCAAACTTCTTCAGTACCATCTTTTCAAATGAGAGGATTTGTGGCTTTTCTTCATCATTTATCATCAAAAACTAAACACCTTTCGGTGTTTGACAGACAAAACATTGAAACCCTTAACTTGGACTCTTTTCAAGATGAAGTTTCTATGGACATTTTTTTTACAATTTACTGACAAACCACAGACTTAGCAATGAATCAATGAGTCAAGAAAACAACCAGCAGATTTATCAATAACACATAATAGCTCATGTGTTAAATGAAGCTGTCCACAGGCTCTCATATGCTTAATTAACATGTTGTGATGCTGGTTGAATGCTGATTGAAGACCTGTGAGTTCACAAGGGTTCATGTAGTCATTCTTTATTTTACTTTAAATTTAATATTTCAAAAAAGATGGAGGTAAAGAAATTACAGCAACCGACCCAAATAGCTCTAAGACAAAAAGAAGTAACTTTGAATTGTGTGAAAATGTACAATAATCGGGTTTTCACCACATGTACCAGTGCATTTTTGTTTTTTACTGTATATATTTACAAACTTATACACTTGTAAATTGAATTAATTCTCACAGAGAATGAGAAAAATTTCCAGCTGCTGAATTTATCTTTGAATCCGTGCAGAGAGGAAGAATTTTGTAACAGCCGACACACATGCATGACTAAACAGTGAGCTGGCACGTATGACTGAGGGGTAAAACCGTCACAGAGTCACAATATGAATGCCACCATTGTCCGTGTCACCATCATCCCCATCTTCATCATCACCATCACCACATTTAAACATCTGAGTCCGAGGGGCCAAAATACGAGGTCCATTTCTGACTTTTTCTTAGGCTTTTCTCATAAACACTTGCTTTATTTTTCACCCCTTTTTTCTCATCAGTATCACAAATAAAAATCTAAATGTCGGACTCCATCTCTCTGTTGTCCATTTCTCTCCCTCCATTTCTCTCTGAGTCTGAAGTTGTGTCCAAGAGATGTGGACACAGCAAACCAGCGAACAATAGGCCATTCATGATGCCCTGCAATGCAATGATGATCCTGCTCTGCCCTCCACCCACCCCCCCACACCCTGCACCAGCCTCCACAGCTGCACAGGAATGTGGTCCAACAAGTTACCCGCTCCCCCCTCTTCCCTGCCGCCGCCGCCGCCACCACCACCATTGCTACCACCGCCACCACCTCACCAGTGCTGCCGCCATCGCAACCGAAGCCCCTCTCTCCCAAATAAAAGAGACGGAGAAGGCAAGAAACTATAGAGGGGGGAAACTCTGCAGACGGAGCACAAAGAGAGGATTCATGCTCGGTCACATACACTCCCAGAGAAAAAAGAGGAGGACCCATTTAAGTGTGGTGCAGCTGCACTAATTTACTGGGTGAAAATGGGTGAAAAAAGGAGTGGCAGAGGTCAGATAGCAGAATCATTTTTTATTCATCATTCCCATGGATGGCATGTCACTGCATCATCACCACTTACAAAGTCTGCATGATGGATAAATCTAATCTGCAAAACACCTGCAGCCCCTGGTGTGACAAATTCACCAGTCTCTCCAAGGCATCATTTCAAAATAAAAGTCCGATTTGAAGTCACTCCTTGTATTCTCAACAACCAGACTTCACTCATGACCTATTAGAAGTCACAACATGACGGGTTGTCAGGCATTAGCTAAAGCAGAATTAATGAGATGTACAGTACAGTGTGAAAGACTGAGTCAAAATATTTGAGTCACATGCAGTTCAGTTTTTTTGATAGTCTACTTCAGAACTGGAATTCCCCACACAAAAGCAGAGTTCAAATGTTTTTCACTCAAACCCTGAGAGGAAATGGCATTTATGAATTGAGTACAGTGTTTTCTGCAGCAATGGAAACCCAGAGCATGAGAAAAAGCCCTTGTATCTATAGATAAAATCATCTTATGAGCTTTTTTATAACCTTACAGGAGCATTTTGAGATGAAATCTTACTAACAAAGAAGAAAACATGCTTCTGCGCCATTACTGACATATAATTTTGGGCCCTTTTGTCATGTTCGTCATCATTTGGAACAAGTGACGCATTCATTTCGGGCCCAGCGTTGCCCATTGACATGGGAATGAATGCTTTCCACCAATTATACATCAGTTTAATGCAGAATGTGACCCAGCATGTGAATATTTGACCGCTGTGCATGCTTCCCTTATCTGCATCCTTCTCACACTATCTGCTTCTCTCTGTTTTTTTCTCTCTCTCTCTCTTCACATTTCAGGAATTTCCCTCGGGAGTTGTTCAAGTACTAAGGCCAAAGAAAGGGGTGTTCTTTCTATTTTCCTCATCTCATTTCATACCATTTATGTCTCTCCATTTCCCCTTTGTCGTCTAAGTTAATACCTGAAAATATCTGCAACAGAATTTGTCAGAAATTAATGAATCTGATTTGAACTCATCATCTCACTTTTATCATGCATAAAAGACGGCAGTGACTAACTGTGCACCTGAAGGCTGACTCTTTGACCTTCCTTTACTGATCATGATCTTTGACCCCCTTGCTGATCATAAGACCTTGTCCTCCCATCATTTTCCCCGGGAGCTACAGGAAACGGGCTCTTGTGACCCAGTAGTCAGTCTGTGCAGCCGTGGACGGGCCTATTAATGCAGTCACATGGTCGGTTAGCTGGGACTGATGCGACCATGTGAGTTCCATTTTCTAACTAGTTTCAGCTTCCCTGAGGCCCATCACAGTTTCACACAGGAACAATAAATGTCTTAAAATGCAGTATAATCCAATACACAGTTTCTTTAATTGATAAATAATAGGTCAGCTTTATAAAACGAACAGGTGATGTCTCTGTCTATAAATTGTGATGACAGGTGGAATATCTATGAGTCCTTTCGTTTCTCAAAACAATTTGGCCACTTATATTTCTAAAAGAAGAAACTAACAGCTTGAAATGGACCTTTCAGCTCAGAGCTAATGATCACTGAGATTTATCACACAGTAAAACTTATCAAAGCTGTTACTACTGTGCTTTGAAAGATCATCCCTGCCTAAAGACACAACTTTTTAAAAAACTTTTAAAGCACATTCAAACATCAAAAAATTAAAATCGCAAGTCATCATATAATTTAACTCTAAGAATGCTAAAAGGAACAACTGCAAATGATATAAGTAATGCTTAAAGTATAAATAGTTGATTTTCTTTTTATATCAAACAAGCATTGAGCATCCTGCTGCAGACTTTAGATTGTAAAATTAAAGACTTTAACATCAACTTTCTCATTTTCTAAAGTTTTGACTGACTAACCAGTTTCAGGTCTAAAGTTCTATAGTTTTTCTCAGACTGTTGTCACTAATTTCTTCACAAAAGGGCAGAAAACATGGATGTTTGATGAGAGAAACAAACAGTAAAAAAAATGTATCTAATTGATAAATATAAATAAATATTCTTAAGACAAATTTCTAAAAACACACAACACAGCTAATTTAGCGGAACTTGTGTACTTCACTGAAGAGCTAAAGGCCTGCAGGCCGGGGGGGGGGGGGGGTTATCAAGAAACC
>JAQMCX010000043.1:19464002-19496376 GCA_029814765.1 Acanthurus leucopareius | reverse complement strand
CCCCCCCCCCCCCCCCCCCCCTCCCCCCCCCCCCCCCCCCCCCCCCCCCCCCCCCCCCCGGGGGGGGGGGGCCTTTATCAAGAAACCGTAGTCTTTTCCTTCTCCTTATTTAATTTAACGTCTTCCGAGATATTTTAAACTTGACTGTCGGTTCATTTAAATAAACACGCAGCGTTTAAAATGTCGCCTCTTTTTGCATTTTAGTCCTTTTAAGAAATCGATATCTAATGTACAAATTAACACATGAATTTTCCAAAAAAAATGGATATCGCTTTATTTAACATGGGATTTATCTTGAAAATAATAGCCTGGTTTTGTTATGTGAAAATCTCAATAAAATATTAGTCATAAAAAGAAGGTAATAATCTGTTTTGAAGGCCACGATTTTTTCTTTTTTCAGTTCTTTCGATTTTTGCTGCAGTTTTTGAGACGATAGTTGCGAGCAGGCTTCATCAATATAAACGCATATCCTACATAATATAATGTAAAGCTTAGATAGTTGCCATTTGGATTTTTACCGTTTTGCTTAAGGAAACCAAAAAATTTTTAAGTTTGTTTTTGTAACCATCTTGACTCAGCGGCAAATATTTGAAAATGTAATCCTCTGACCAGATATAATTATTTAAAAATACACTTCATGGTTATTCTCGCCGTAAAACACAGAACTTTCTTAGTCTTTTTTCCCTGAGGCGTTTTCTTAATTTGCCCTTGAAAAACGAACGAAACAATCATGTGGCTAGTTGCAAAATAAAAAAAAGGAAGCACAAATCTTATAGCAGTTACAAAATGATCGCACGAAAATGTTTGAGTTTTCCATAATAAATCAACTAAACGAACAAGATATAAATTCAAGCATATAATTTCAAACCAATGTCAACATTAACGCCTTATACTGACCTTATTAACATATGGAAAAAAAAGAAACTTTGAAAAAATATATTTTTAACTCATCATTTAACAGATTAAATGCGTTATTTGACAATTTATTAAGGCGAAATTTTCATTTTGCTCTGCTTGACAGACTCTGCACGATTTACATATCTGCCGCATTGGCCATAAACGCTCTCCTTAAAACCGCAATTTCCTGCAGCGGTCTGTGCAAACCTACGGAAGAAGCTGCAAAAGAACAAGCAACGAGCCCATCAAGTCAACAAGGACAGACAAAAACACTCACTTCAAGAGCCTCGGAGGCCTCATGCGGTATCCCACAGTTGCGGCCGGTGGGGTGCAGCATGAAGGTGTCCCCCACCCTCCCACCACCATCAACGCATCACCCCCTCATCGTTAAACACAGCCCCACCACCACCGCCGCCACCATCAGCACCTCTGAGGCCAAAATCCAGGTGTTGTAGAGAGTGTTTAAAGCTAGAAAAGTGTTGGGTTCGGAGAAACAGAGAGATCCATGTGTCCTGTCTCCTGCAGAGTATTTTCTATGTGTGTGCGACCAGTGTCTATGCTCGGACATAAGGGGAGAAAGACGCACACATCGCTCTCTGTTATCAATTTTTTCCATGTTTGCAGCACAAAACTGCTTTTTGTTCCCCATTTTTTCATTTACGAGGGTTAATGGATAGAGGCTTGGGCGTTTGATCACATGGCTACAATTCACCTGAGATGGAGACAAAGGGAGCAAAGAGAGCGGAGAGAGAGAGAGGGAGCGAACTGAGAGTCAGGCCCAACATGAGAGGCAACGGACACACAGGGGTTATTGTTGCACTCATTGTGAGTGTGTGTGTGTGTGTGTGAGTGTGTGTGCGGGTCCGGGTGCGCATCAGATGCCACAGAAGTAAATTTTCTCCCTTCCCATCAGGCCATGCCTTTTTTACGGCACAAATAATGTGACAATGTAGCGAAAAGATACTTTTATAAGCTGAAGGCTACAGAAGGCTGTGGATTTACGCGCCTAAATACGAGGGAAGACGATTTAA
The DNA here is from genome assembly GCA_029814765.1 of Acanthurus leucopareius. Classification (NCBI taxonomy): domain Eukaryota; kingdom Metazoa; phylum Chordata; class Actinopteri; order Acanthuriformes; family Acanthuridae; genus Acanthurus; species Acanthurus leucopareius. The sequence goes on along the minus strand of JAQMCX010000043.1, from coordinate 19,494,448 downwards.
GAGTCTCAGATTGATTGATTGATTGATTGATTGATTGGAGTGATTGACTGAGAAGAAGATGAATTAATAGATGTTTGTCAAAGGGTTGTCAGTCCGAGCTCTGTACTGTTTGCCATAGTTTTATTTAAGTAATAAAGGCCATTTTTTTCAACAACCAAGCAACACATTTCCAACTTTTATTCTAGCCAATTTTTCCTGCGGTTTTATTCAAAATACAATTAAATTCAACTGGTTGCTAATTAGTTCTGTTGTTATTTAAAAAAACACACACATTAATATGAATTTCAGATATAAAACAGCATTAATGTCAAAAAAAGATAAACTGAGGTCAAACTTGTGTCATAGAAACAGTGGGTAACTCTTTATGACTTAGCCACCGGAAGGAGGCTAGTAGTCTAGAAAAGTGAAATATGCAAGCATCGCTTTTTTCTTTATTTTTTTTTATTATTATACAATTTTCGTAAAAGAATCACTACATTTATAAACTGAACTCTTGATGCAACAAGACTCAATAGTCATTTTTATCTGTATTGCAGTATTATTGTGGGCGTGGTTAAAGTGACACTGGATGGGATGTGGTCAGGGAAAATGATTTAAACGCCAAAAAACGTTCACTTGTTAAAGATTCAATGATGAACTTTATTCATGATTTGCCAAAAATGTGTATGAAGAAAGATACAAAAGGTAAAAGATTATCACTTGATTCAAATTAGCTTATCATTGATTTGAGTTAAGAAGATCACATACAATTGTATTTGACACAGGCCTGTTAAATAATCTGTAAGAGATGATGTTATCTCTACGCTAAAATGTTCTGTAGGCCAATGTCTTTGTTAAATAAACCAGCCATCCTTCTGGACCCCTGCAAAGGGAATAAATGGGATCTTGTTGTGTTTGAGAATCTGTAGCTTTTAAATAAAAAGCGGTTCCCTGTCAAACTTGAACAAACATGTTACAAAGTGTCGTATCATTTGACAAAACGTTACGGATTGTTAGTGATTGTTCGTCCCAGTGTTCAAGCTCGTTTGCCAGAGAGTGAACATTTTTAGTCACCGTGATTGAAAATTTTTAAAAGCTGTTTGATGATTTAATCTGTAATGCTTGCAGACCAGAGTTAACTTCATGGGATTTTTTTCTTATATTTTAATAACAATTTAAAAAAAATTAAGATTATTTTGTTGTCGAAAAGAAAAAAATGAATGCACAATCATGATTAATGTCATGACAACTTCACGAACTATTTCCAACATTCAATATACTTTTCTTGTAAGTATCACTTATTCATACACTGAACTCACGCGTATCTCCAGTTTTATTTCTGGTCTAAAGTTTGTAACTTTTTGTAAGTTCTTGTATTAGACTGAATTTGGTTAAATCAGCTGAACTTTATAATTCAAGGGTGTTTTTTTTTTCTTTTCAGAAACGTGACCACAGGAGGCAATAACTCTCCTCATGATTGTTTATTTGTTTGATATAACATGTCAACACCTCAAACAAAGCTGGCCTTCTCCTGCCTCTAAATGGGCGCACTGTAGAGTCATTTAAGCCACTCCGATGTAAAATCTCACCTCTTCTATGTTGGAAATGCTGCAGTGACGGACAGACGGGCATTAACAGTGTGTTACTCCCACCCAATCAGAGAGAGGTGGGATAATTAGAGGACCAATCAGAGCGCAGCTTGGTGCCTGAGGGATGGGACTGACTGTGTGCTGGAATGCTGTTCTCTGGGAATGTTTTCCACTTTCAATCACTTTTTTTTTCACCCAGTCCTTCTCACAAGGCGCTCTTTAAGCTCCGGTGTTGCCACACAGTGCAGCCATTCATCGGCTGTACAGTCAGCCACACACACTCTCATGTTGAGCCACTGGATATCTAAACTGGTAAGTTATGTAATTTTTTTTTAAAAAAAAATCTAGATTTAAATAAAATGTAATGTTTCATTTCAGCATATATGTTGAAGTAGTATTTCGATTGCCTTTATTTTTTTTTTAGCCTATTTAATAAACAGACGGATTTAATGAATGCGATTCTTTCTAAATAACATTATTATTATTATTATTATTATTATTATTATTATTATTATTATTATTATTATTATTGACTATAAGTTCTACAAGTTTTAGTCGTTTGGTTACAACGCCATTGTTCGCCAAATCTCTTGCTGATCATGGAGTAAACCGGGTTTGTGAAAACACTAATTATAATCTGATCCCTTTCTAAAGTTTAATTACTAAAATATTACTATCATACTTGATATCATTCTTAGGTGTTATTGCTTTGCTGAAACGGATTTCCAGCCACTTGTGGGAAGGATTTGGACACTTGACGCAGCAGTATGGCTTTGCCTAAATAGAGTCCGCAGTAACTGGGATCGTCGTAGACTCAGGTGTCTCTTATTAAAACGGTCATCTACACTGAACAGTTTGGACTCTCTCTGAAACCAGTTTTGCCTTCGAGTGTTGTCTTGTTACAGCCGAAAAATTAAAACAAAATGTCCGGCGAGGAGCACAGCCTGTCTGAGGCGGAACTAAGTCCCGGAGGGTCAGACGATGGTCACTCACTGTCACCGACTCAACCCGGAGCGCCACACGGCCAGGACTCACCTCTGACCGGGCCGCCGCAGCAGCTGGCCGCGCTCTGTGTGGCGGATGGTAGCGGAGATGATAGAGGCAGATCTGGAGCTAAATCAGAGGAAGAGGACGATCGATTCCCGATCGGCATCAGGGAAGCGGTCAGTCAGGTGCTGGACGGATATGACTGGACACTTGTGCCAATGCCGGTGCGCGTAAACAACGGAAATAAAACAAAGCCCCACGTAAAGAGGCCCATGAACGCGTTCATGGTGTGGGCACAAGCTGCGAGGAGGAAACTGGCCGACCAATACCCCCACCTGCACAACGCGGAGCTCAGTAAAACTCTGGGCAAACTGTGGAGGTTTGTATGGGGTTGTTGTCTCAGAAAAAAAACACTGTGGCTATACATTGGCATGTTTCCTGTGTAGACTCTATAGGTAGCGCGGGATGTTGATAGTGGACAGATAAAAATGGCTAAATTTTTAAACTGAAACAAGTGATAGTTTTGAAGGAAAACACCTAGAAACAATAATTAACTTTTTTTGTTGTTGTGATGACGTTAATAAGATTTAGATTGTTTTTTAAAAATACGTTTATGAGAGTCTAAAGGCGACTCTTGTCCACCTCTTTTTTATGGCTTTCTTTTTTTTTACGTGCAAGGTTGAATGTAAAAATGTCCATTAAATCTGGACACATGCTTAAAAAACTGCTTTCAAATCAACTTAGACAGCACGTTAGGCTTAAATCACTCCTTGTTTTTCTCCCTCCAGGCTGTTGAACGAGAACGACAAGAGGCCATTCATAGAGGAGGCGGAGAGGCTGAGGAAGCAGCACAAGAAGGACTACCCGGAGTACAAGTACCAGCCCCGGAGACGCAAAAACGGCAAACTAGCGCCAGCTAATGAGTCCGATAGCCAGGGTGAAGGGGAGGCCAGCCACTCCCAGTCTCACTACAAAACCCTGCACCTGGAGCACAATGGTGGGGCTGGATCTCCCCTGGGTGACCTGCACCACCACCACCATCACCACCACCATCCCGCTGGTAGGTGGTTCACAGGTTCTCAGTCTGAACACAAAGAACACAAAGATATTTTTTTATTTTAAGATTTCAAGATATATTTGTTGATGGTAAAGGGGATTATAATGAAGCAATTCCTACATCAAGGTAAAACTAAAAGGAGACAAAAAAACCCCAACTTGTTGATGTCAAGATTTGCCTGACCATGTTGTTGCTTTTCCTCTTTCCTCTAGGTCAAGGTCACAGCCCACCCACGCCCCCCACCACCCCAAAGACAGAGCTCCAGTCTGGGAAACTGTCAGATGCCAAGAGAGAGGGGGCAGCAGGGGCAGCTGGAGGATCAGGGGGGCCCAGGGGTGGCCTTGGGGTGGGAGCTGAAGGGGCATCTGGTGGTCCATCATCATCGAGTGCTAAACCCCACATCGACTTTGGCACCATGGACATTGGCGAGATCAGCCATGAAGTGATGTCCAACATTGAGCCCTTCGACGTAAATGAGTTTGACCAGTACCTTCCTCCTAATGGCCACCCGCAGAGTGCAACCGGCGCTGCAGCAGCTGGATCCTCAGCCTCATCTTACGCCTATGCCCTTGCCGCTGCCAGCGGGCACTCCGCCTGGCTCTCCAAACAGCAGCAGCAGCCTCAGGCCTCTCCACCTTCTTCTGACCCCTCCAAGGCCCAGATCAAAAGCGAATCTGCATCTGGGAGCCACTATGCCGAAGCCTCATCCTCTCCCTCCTCAGGCACCCATGTCACCTACACTCCGCTCAGCCTCCCCCATTATGGCTCTGCCTTCCCCTCTCTGGCCTCCAGGGCTCAGTTTGAGTATGGAGAGCACCAGGCCCCAGGGGCCTACTATGCCCACTCCAGCCAGGCCCCGGGGCTGTACTCAGCCTTCTCCTACATGGGCCCTACACAGAGGCCTCTGTACACTACCATAGGAGATCCCTCCAGCGTGGCCCCCTCACACAGCCCCACACACTGGGAGCAGCCTGTTTACACCACACTCACAAGACCTTGAAGGAGACCAGCTGAGCAGAGGGAAATATGGGAAGTGTGTGAGTGGATCTATGTGTCTGTGGGTGTGCAAATATGAGGGCGTGTGCTTTCATATGAGTGTGTGCGTATGTGTGTGTGTTCGTGTGTGCGCGTGCCCGTGCCATATTGATGTTATATTAGAGGTTTTTACTTTTTTAGCCAATATAATGCAAGACGCATCCATGGGGCCTTACACAGTTTAAAAAAAAAAGCCACCAACTCACACAACATGAAGTGTGACTCATGGGTCAACAGCCAATCAAAAATTAAATAGAACCTTAACAAAAGCATGCCATCATAAATGGGATGTACAGAAAATGTGTATAAAAGAGGTAGATAAGTGAGACATGGCGAGGGTGGGGGACGGGGGGCGCAGATGTTGCATTGATGAGTGACTACAATTTGACCCAGAGATGACGGGGTTAGACTGACATAATCAGATTGTATTAACCAAACTAAAGCAGATGTTTTTGATGTTATTGTGTTATTTTATATGAGTAGTAAGTTTATTGTTGTTGTTGATATTCTAGGGTGTAACTTAATTGTGACTGGTTTGATATTACACTAATACATCTGCACCACTGCTTTGGGAAAAAGCACGTTTTGTTTCAGTAAAGATGTATCCTGGCGTTGTTTTTTTTGTGGCCTGAAAAGGACAGTTGCAACCTTTTTTTCTTTGTAGGTAGCAAACTCTGTGTTTCTGTCTTTTCATTGCAATGAATTCACTGAACTCAAGATTTAAGCTTTTAATGGGAAAAATAGGAAAAAGGGAGGGAAAGAGAGCTCTTAAAGATGTATTTCAGCTCATCACTCAGCCTTGGATACTTACCTCAACTCTATTCATTTTGTGCCAATAGCAAAGGAGAACTATGACTCTGAATACCTGATAAAATAACGCTGAGAGTAACCTCCACTTCGGTCTTATTTTTTTGCTTTTCAAGTGCCTAACATTTTGCTGATTCACATTTGATTTATCGTGTAACTGAGTTAAAATCTATAAGTGCAAAGTCTCCACCAAATCTCCTCAGATAATTGGCCAGCTTTGGGTCCTACTTAAGGATTAGAATCACATGTACGACCGTTCTGCATGTAGGCCAAAAGAATTTTTTTTCCTTTAAAAATTTTTTTTTTCGTATCTTTTGCCCAAACAGACTTGGTCCTCTTCAGCAATGTGAATAATGGTCCTTACCACACACTTCAACTTTTCTACGTGATGCATACATTATCATTTTATACTGACCCTCTTACCATGTAGTTATTCTTTTTATGTAAGTAATAATGCATTGTGTGTCACACCTTTGCTTCTTCCATTTTGTATAATTCTGGATAGTTTTGTAAAGTGTTTGCTATTCATTCACTTGAGTATTTTGCCTCCATACAAGAAAAGCAACGTTGAAATATTATTGTTGTCATCTATTAAATCATTTTATTTATAAAAAAAACTGTGTAAGATATTTATTTCATTTAGTAGTGATGGTATAAAGATAACACACACAACCGTAAGGGAGTAAAAGGTGAAAAAAATAAATTAAAAACATGCTGCTGACGTGTGAACTGTAATAACAACACAATCAGTGCCCCAACAACTAAGCTGTTTAGTGTGTTTGTGTGTGTGGTAGGCTAAAATTGACTACTAATTCCCCACAAGTAATCGGCTGGGGACTGCGTGTTACTGAGAGGGACAAAGAGAGCCATTCAGTGAAGGAGAGGGACAGACAGAGAGAGAAGGGGTGGGTGCAAAGAGCCAGAGGCAAGACCAACTTCAACTCAGTAACCAACATACACTTGGACTTTTGTACATGGTTTTCCCTTCATTCTGCCCTGTCCTCTCCACCTGAAGCTGCCCCCGCTCCCCCATACAGCTGCTGTTAAGCCCAAAATAAAAATATTAAAATTAATGTGATACATTGAGTTTGAAGAAGATTCAAAACAAAATGAAGACAGATATTTTGAATATATCTGAACAAGCACACTGAAAATAAACTCTCAGTACACCCTCAGTTAGTACACCCTAAAGGTGCACTTTATAACTTTTTTCACGTAAAAAAATTGATTAATATTCTAGCAGGGCAGTTCGCTTTTTAAGATATTATGTATTTTAATAAACCCTACTGAGCTAAACACATGGATTCGAAGTATACTGAAAAGTCATGTCAGCTCCTGCAAACTACTATTGCTTGTATCAAGAGCTCTATCGCATTTAAGCTACTTTAGGCCTGTGAAACAGTTACATAATATGCCTTTAACAAGGATGAAAAGAAAAAGGAAAATACACCACAGGAAAACAAGTTGCATGAAAGTAAGTTTCTTGTTTTTATCTGCTATCTGTGTCAGATAATCAACTGTGAAAATCAGGCAACAGGGACCCATATCATTACTCTTCGGGTTCTAATATTGCATGGGGGGCAGTTCTTGGTGTATTATTTAACATGTGGTCATTATATTTTTTTTTTTCATTTTTTGTTTAAGAACATGAACTATAAAGCACATTATCAACTCAAATGTAAGTAACTATATAAAGTACATATAAGCAGGACATGCGACTATGGCACAACTACAAGATCCATCTAAGATGTGAATCTCCAGCACAGACTCCGCACCAACTAGTGGCGGCAATGCGCCTAAAAATTAAGTGGAAGAAGAAGAAGAAGAGGAGGACTGTGACGTCATTCCAGGGGCGCCAAATCCGCAGCAGGCAGAGACGAAAACAAACACCGAAGTTGTGAAGAGTTCCGTTACTTCCCTAACAGGTAAGAATAAGATTCGTTCAGACGTGTTGTGAAATGTCCAATGTTTGAGTCGTTTCAACCGTTACAAGGAGGAGCTTTCATCTAATGGTAACGTTTACGCTTGCAACATGATTGTACGCAGTGCACCGTAAACAGCTAGCTCACATCTCACTGTGTCTGTCATTTGTTTAGCTAACATGGCAGATTGTCCGGAGTTTAAGAAAATACTGATTAGCAGAGCACATAATTACAAAAAAAAAAAAAGTTTGTGTCTGTTTTTCCTCGGCCAGCCTGCTGTCATGGACCTCGGCCCCTTTGAGAGAGACAACTCCGTCAGCCGCCGACTGGCTTCTCAGATCCCTGATGTGTGCCGGACAGAGGACTGCTGTTTGGGCATTGACGAGGCAGGCAGGGGGCCTGTTTTGGGTATACTGCTTGTTACTTTTTAAAAAGAAGATTAAACCGTACAGTGTTTTAAGAAGACTGCATCTCACCTTACATCTTTAGTTAGTCTTCAAAAACTTACTAAAAGTACAATGATTTCGTTTACTGAAAGCCACGGTTTGAGTGCAGTTCTCATTTGCCTCAACATACTGCATTGCATTGCAAGCTGTTTACGTACTTACAATATTCACCTTCTGCGATCCAGGGCCCATGGTATATGGTATATGTTTCTGTCCAATTTCCAGGAAGGAGGATCTGAAGGACTTGAAAGTGGCAGGTAATACTGTTGATTGATGGATGTTGAGAGGGATGTTGCACAGTCCTTCTCAGTTTAATATTTTAAACATATCTTCACTAACAATATATTCCTGAATAACCACTAGAAACACTGTCACCTTTTTCTTTAACAAAGTAGTTAGCAAGTTATAAACGCCTAATAAGCAATACATTGTTTTTTTCCTTTTACAGCAGTCAGCAAATTTAATTTTATCCTCATCATTATTTTTCTCTGTTTTGTAATTTTTTGCATTTTTATATTTTACAAGAAATACTTAGATTTTTTCATTCCCTCGTCAGATTCAAAGACTTTAACAGAGACAGAAAGAGAGAATCTTTTTGAAAAACTGGATGAAGCCAAAAGTTATGTGGGCTGGGCCCTGCAGATTCTTTCACCAAACACCATCTCTACCAGCATGTTACAGAGGTATTTGACACATACACAATTATGAACACAAAGACCTGCTCTTTTTATGATGTTTTATATATTCTCTATGTAATAAAACATCTGCTTTTACTAGGACAAAATACAATTTGAATGCCCTTTCACATGATACAGCAATTGGTCTGGTGCAGTACGCTTTGGACAGTGGAGTACAACTCAAAGAGGTATGTAAGCAAATAACATACATGATTACAAAGGTGCACACCAAGTGTTTTTGCTGTACACTCATAGTGTTTTTCTGCCTCACTCTGCATCAACAAACTTAAGCTTGTACGTCTGCTTTTTTTGTTTGTCCCTTTCAACAGATATAAAGGGTACAGGAGTCTGCAATGAAAGAGATAGCCACCCCTCTCTCTTTCTGATTTATTTGTTAAAGCCACAATGTGTTAATATTTTGTTCAAGCATCCGTTGTCATCCCTGTAATATTTTTGCAGTATTAATATAAATGTATTTGGTCAAAAATATTGTAATTAGTTGATTTTTTTCTTATTGGTCAGCCCTAGGTCACACAGTTTTCTTTGATTATGTAGCACCAAAAAATACAAAATCCTACAAATATTTGCCTGTTTTACTGTTTTGCAAGCCTACTGGAATATTATGACGAATCATCCAGTTATGAAATACTTCCTTACTTGGCCTGTTCATCCACAGCTTTGTCATCGATCTGTCCAAAACACTGGTCTTCGTGTTTATGCAGACCTGATGAACAAGCCTTCTTTTGTCTTAAGTGCATCACTGACCTTGTACACAACTCATGAGTGCCTTGGAGCATAGTCTTCCAATAGAAGTCATCAAAAGTTAAATTTCTTAATGCCCTCGCCCATTTTTCTGTGGTGGCTATTCCCTTGTCCATTGTTTACAAAGTAGAATGACCATGGTTTGGACTTCAACTTGGTCATGCATAAATATTGTAAAACTTGTAACATGTTAAGCCTGTTAAGCAAATGCATTAAATGACTTCAGTACAGTTCTGTTGTATTTGTGACCGCACCTTTTACTTAAAAACCACTGCATTATGTCCCTAAAAGTAATGACCACATGCAACTGATTCATTGCAGAGAGATGTAACATCAGACGTAGTCTTCTTTATATCTGATTCGTCTTTCTGTTTTTGCTCTTTTTTCTCCTACTTGGTCTCTCTGGTTCTCTGCAGATATTTGTTGACACAGTTGGCCCAGCAGACAAGTACGAAGAGAAGCTATCAAAGCTGTTCCCTGGTATCGAGGTGACTGTGAGGCCAAAGGCTGACTCCCTCTTCCCGATCGTCAGTGCAGCCAGTATCTGTGCAAAGGTTAGTGACTGCTAGCCAGCGGGATCTCGGCATCTTTCTCATGCCATTCACATTCCTGATTATTTCAATTTGTTAGCCCCATATTACCATACCTCCAGAAGGCTGTGAAGTTACCTTGAGTCTTATTTGTTGACATAGTATGATCTTGTGGTGGGAATAGTAAGGCAAGTGGTTTTTAGTGGACTGTGTCATAAGCAGTAGGAGATGAATGGACTGATGAATGGGCTCTTGTCTTTTATTGACCCCGCCAGTACTTCATGTGTGAATTTGTAGTTGCTACAGTTGTTACGACTGCTGTCATGCCTGCCCTTGTAATGTCAGTGGCCTTATTCAGGATTATAGAGCTGACATTTGCCGCTGCTGCTCAGTGTAAACATTTTAAGCCTTGTCCAAAGTCAGTAAATAGTTTCTCTGACGCTTTTTGCTGATTTTCAGGTGGCCAGGGATCGGGTCGTGAGGGATTGGAACTTTGCTGAGGACCTGGGGGAGGTCGATACAGACTACGGCTCAGGATACCCCAATGGTAACAGATACAGTCAGCAGCTGTTACAACCTTCCTTTAACCATATCCATGTTTGAAAAATATTTTTAAATTGTATTGATTAAAAGTCAGCATTTGTGTGCACTTTCACTCTTTTCAGTAATTATTTTTTTCAAAATCTGTGTCAGTGGTAGTTTTACCTATGGTCATCCATGCATGTAGATGAACTGATTCTTAAACTGACTTTCTCCTTTGCTTTCAGACCCCAAGACTAAAGCCTGGCTCCAGAAGTACCTGGACCCTGTGTTCGGTTACCCTCAGTTCGTTCGGTTTAGCTGGAGCACTGCCCAGACGCTGATGGAGAGCAAGGGTGTGACTGTTCACTGGTAAAAAGTTTTCAAACTTAGTTTTTTTAAAAAAGCGACTGATTTAATGAGAAAGAATACTATTGAAATCCAGCATTAAAATGTGATCAGAGAAATTAGATAAGAAAAAGCTGTCTCCAGTTTGGAAACAGCTGATTTTTTTTTTTTTTGCTTGTGGTTAAGGTTAGGTAAGTAGTGGTCAGGGTAAGCCTACAGGAAATGAATAGTCTTTTCCACTGCATGGTCAGACCCAAATCTACTTTTTTGTTGTTGTTTTTGTAGTTGTCGGTCTTTTCTTTTTACCTTATGACTTCTACCTGGCAGCAGGTACGTTTTTGTATGGCCTTGGTTGGGGTTCCAAATTAGCTGCATCAAGTTTGATAAATGAAAAAAACACTGCAGACCACTGATTTGTTAATGTGTTAAGTTACATGGGACATCCTACACAAACTAGCATTTTTAAATAACCTAGTTTTCAACAACAATAAAACCCTTTTGTCTCTCACTCAACCCAGATAAATGAGCTGAGTTAATACTAAAAGATTGTGTATAACATGCTGTTGATACACTTTAATATAAGAGTAGGAAAGTGTGACTTTGTAGGGACTTTGTAGCTGAGTGAGAGTAGCAGAGAGTGAAACTCAGTCTAATTAATGTATAGCGTTGGCTGGAGTTTTTCTGTGAATGAAGGCTGCAGTTTCTTAAGTAGTTGTCATGGTTAGTCCTTTCCAGTTGTTTCCCAGCTGCTGGTGAAAGGGGCGGGCGTTGCTATGATGATCAGATGAAATCCCTCTCACTTTGTTCTGACTGCAGTGGTTAACAAGTAGAGAAATACAACAGCAAGTTAAGATGAGCCATACCATGCAGGGAAACCACACTGTGTTGGTGTGTGTGTGTGTGTGTGTTGCATGTGTTGATGTGTGGAAACCACAACCCCTTTGATTTTCAGGCCATGCTTAATATCTGTGCAAATCAGTTTGTCTTTTAAGTGATGAGAGCTAACCACTGTGTAAAAAAACAGTCTCATTGGTTAAATCTGTCCTCAGGGATGATGATGAGGAAGATGGAGAGAAGGCGGCACAGAGGCAGAACAATAAGTCCATGTTGTCCTACTTCACTGCATCAACTGGAGGCAGCCAAACCCCGACCCACCAGACACACCGCTTCTTCACCGATCGGAGGCTGAAGAGCCTCAACACACTCTGAGGACATTTACACTCAAAGAAAACCAAAAGCTCTCTGTGAGATTTTCACATACAACCCAAACAGTTGAGTCACCTGGCCAGATGTGAATGGACTTTGATAAAACAGATGTGTGATGTTTGTATTAACCATTGCAAACTTAACATGATCCTCTATCTTTATTTGTCTTGTTAACATCTGTTTTCTGTTACAGATAAAGGAACTATTTTAATCTTCTTCTCTGTTTCCTTTGTTTTCAATCAGTCTACACCATAGAGACGCCATAAAACGCAATGGTAAAGTGTTGCAGTCTTTAATGTTAATGCTGCCCTCTGCTGGCAAAGAACATGAACTTGTATGGAGTGCAACAACTACATTTTGATGGCTGACACAGACAAATGCAACATATGCACAATGACAATCACAGAATAAAAACCATTCAGCTTGTTCCACAAGCACTGAAGTCATAGTCTGTCATAGTCTCGTCATATGTGTTACATTTTTTAGACTTCTTTACAGTATAAAAAACATGACTTATAATTTGTTGTCCCTGGTATTGTGTAACACCCGAGTTTTGGTGTGTATACTGACATGAGGAACTGCAAATGTAAAAGAAAAACTGCATGGTGAGACTATTTTTTAAAATTAACATTAATAAAAGATAATTGCCTAAACAGAACAGTATAGAATAATTTTAGAAGTATTATAAGAGTAATAAGCTTTTAATATCAGCTTGAATTTCATAGAATTTCTTTAGAAATTCAATCAGCACCAAAAAACATTTTTAGAAGAGTTTCAATACTCTACCATTGTTGGTAAATTGGGAAGTTTTGCTTTTCTTGTGAAAGAAAAGACTTTAAATCCCAATTTAACTTTGTTCCTCTGTGTCTTTTCAAAGATGACACATAAATGACAAGAAAAGATCACATTGAACAACCCATTAAATACCAAGATTATTTTCTATTATCTTCAGTGTTACAGTCTTACATAAAGAGACTATCTGATATAGGAACAATGCAAAAAGGAGGATGAATTTTAAGTTGTTACTGCATTTTGTTCACCAAAGTGTAATCTGTATTTACTCAACAGAGCATGCTTAGCGTCCCATATATTGATCTTCAGATTGATTCCAAATGCTTGTCTTCCATAAATCTCAGCAGTGTTCTTCTGCTGATGTGTCTCTCATCCCTTGAGACCTTCAGCACATCTGACTCCACAGGCATTTTCTTCAGGCTTACACTTGAACATGAGGAAACACACCACATTGTGCCCAAAAAAAGACAAAGGCAGCTGGCTAAGATAAGGTGTCCCATCGATTCATAAGAAAATAAATATTTGATTGTCGTGCCTAGCTTAATAAAGACCATCTAAAAAAACAAAAACATATCCATTTGTCCACCGCTGCTAGTTCATGTTGGGTTTGTTTCTGGAGTCCTGGATCTTTTTCCCACAGTTCATAGCTAAAGTTGAGACCGCAAACGAGGACAGGATCACAATCGAGGTCCCCACAAAATGAGACGACGCTCCTCTGGGGGTTACTCTCAGGGCTCTCCTGGGGAACGTCTCTCTGTCGAAGGCTTCAGTGGCGGTCACAGTCTGGGCCACAGACTCCATAGTCATGTTGCTCTGATGTATGGAAGCTGAAGGTGAAGTCCACAAGCAGGTCTCAGTGTGTGGTATCCCACTGCAGCCTCAGCAGGAGGTGTCTGGATCTCTGTCCTGACCAACACGTCCCAGGTCTTGATCTGTTGTGTTCTGTCTGATTCTTTTCCTAATCCCTTCCTTTACGTCCATTTATAAACTCCCCATGCTTCTTATCTAATCCCACTAAGTAGCCTGGTCTACTACTGCGTCAGTGGGATTAAAAATAGTTAACCCATGCCAGCAGAGGACTAAGGTGGTGTTCTGTAAGACTGTCTTCACTAATTCTATTAGATCATCTCTCTATAGAGTCGCATAGTGAACCAATAGACTTGTTTATGTGTAAACATATTAGGAAAAGGCATGATGGCAAAACAGAGATGACACAATACAAATGGGTCAGGTCATGAGGCTCATTTCCACACGCATTCACATGTTCATTTTAAAGCTACATGGATTCACATCCTTCACAATAAAAAGAGCTCTTTACCTGTTCAATATGCTTTCAGTACACTTCACACTTTTTTTTAAATCTAAAAATATCTAATAAAAAAGTCAAATGTCTCAGAAAGCGTCTTTTTGGTCACAAGAAATAGCCTGGTTTTAGCAGAAAACCAAGAGGCAGGTGCACACGAGGTGAATTTAATTAAAACCTATTAATATTTGGCAGCTGTTTTGTTTTTCCATTGATTAAAGGCTGTAGTTGATACCTGAGGAGCTGCCAGAATGTGTCAGACTATTACCCAAAGTTCTCCAAGGTTTCTATCCTGGTTCTTTCCCTCAGATGAGATAAGAGTAGAGCTGAGGAGACCAGATCAATCAAAGATCCTGGCTGAGCACATATGATTAGATTAAATTGAACTGTCATTGCTCAGAGTACAAGAGCTGAGGCAATGAGATGCAGTTCAGCTTCTAACAAAAGGTGAAAAAAGCAGCAAAGCACACAGTTGAATACATATACAGATATTTTATCTAGTTTTGTTCTGACGTGATCCCAAATGTGTTTAACATGTTCAAACTCGGAGAAATCTGTAAGGACATGGAAATGCACATCATGTGTTCAATACCTTGTAGTAAATTTCTTTAATTTTTTTCCCATACATACATGAGTTTGGATCAGTGTGGATATAAATTGCAATTTGACTGGTTTTGAGGAGGCATACAGTCGGGGAGTGGTAGTTCTGGCAGGATTGTTAAGTTCTTTTTTAAAATGTGAGGATCAGCTCATAACCTGAGAAGTTAAAAAAAATACCATTTTATTATATTTTACATTATATTTGAAACAAATTAGCCTTTGAAAAACAAATCAAAAGGCTGTTTGAAAATGTATTAATTAATAAAGAACATTAATTGCACTTAAATCATGTAACATGTGCTCTGACTGAACTGAATCAATATCTATATTTTGAAGCATTCTGTTTTCATTAGTGCCGGTGAGCAAACTGTCTGGGTTGAAAAATAGGATGTGTAAACTTAAAAAGAGGATCAATTCATACTATCAGCTGTGACTTCAGCACCAAAAACAGCTCCTCCTCACCGTGACCGAGGTCACAGGAGGTCAGCAGGTCTCTAATCCCTGAGGTTGTTACACATAGTCCCAGTTTCTTCAATTGCACTAATTGGATTGCACCTGTTCTTTTCAACTACTGACACAGATAGCTTTCATGAATGAACATGTGGTGGCAATACAGTTGCTGCAGTACAGGATGCCTCAACTACTGATGCTGAGAAAATGACATGGAATGAATATTAGCAGCACAAAGCAGTTATGAGTTCAGATGTGATCCTTTTTGTTCTTTAAGTCACATCTTTTCTGTTTAACTTGAGTGCAAATGATCACCGGCATCTTATTTGACTAATATGGCAAACAAATCAACCCAATACACATATTTGTTTTAAGACTGAAAAGGGCCAAATAACCGTTTATTGTGTGGTTATAAAAAACAAAAACAAACAAACAAAAAAAACCTAATGAACTTGTTAAAAAGTCAAGATAATGTCGCTGATTATATCTTGTTCAGCAAAAAATCTAAGCAATCTGTTGCATCATCATGTAAACAAATCAGATGGCAAATGTATTTTGTAAATGTCATAGTCTATGTAAGTGACCTTTGAGGATCTCCTCAGCATACTGCACAAATTTCCACCTGGCATTTCATGCTGGCCCCATCAGTGAGTCTTCAGCATAAAATTATTCTGGTATAGATTTAAAGAAAATCTGGGAATTTCATCATAAGTCCTCTCTTTCATAATTATCACTCACCCTGCGTGTTTCACATACATGAGTATAGTTACAACCTCTGGTCCCAAAATGCAGAAGCCTTTTCTTATCTGTGGATCTGTAATGTGAACTGTTCTTCTCAGGCTCTGTTGTACGTGGTCCGCAGGCTGAATCTTTGTTGAGTTCCCTCAGGTGCCCTAGAATTTTTCTCTCAGCCAATTAAACACATGGCGGCTCATTTTAATTGGAATAGCAGATGCTTTCCGCATGGTGTCCCTCTTGCCTCAAAATAAAAATTGCTCTGTTTTTTGTTTTTTTTTTGCAATATCAAAATACCAGTAAGTGAGGAAGCTTTGCATTGCTGTAGAAAGAGATAATACTCACTTTATTGAAGCGGTCTTTGTTTTAAAAAATTTGCCCTTTAAGTCTTTTGCACTGCGCTTTTTTTTAACAGGAGCAGGCAGCAAGCAGCCTTTAGCAACACTAGAGGGCGCTGGATTTAGGAATTCTGCAGACTTCTCATAAGGTCTGCAAGTGATGTGGAAGCAACTGAGTCTCTGCTGTGCAGGCATCTCTCTGTGATAACTACACTTGTAATACATCCTGCGTGGGTTCATGGGAAAAAAATGTCCCCTTTGCTAAATTCATAAACTAGGGTTAATGTTTTTTTTAATCAAAGGTTAACATTTCCTCACTGGTGGGCAGACACTTTTTGTCCAAAACTGTTACTTTTTAGGAAATAATTTTAAAGTTTTGAAATATAGCTCA
This sequence comes from Acanthurus leucopareius, assembly GCA_029814765.1. Lineage (NCBI taxonomy): Eukaryota > Metazoa > Chordata > Actinopteri > Acanthuriformes > Acanthuridae > Acanthurus > Acanthurus leucopareius. Next base: position 19,477,975 of record JAQMCX010000043.1, on the reverse strand, counting down.
ATACTGTAGCATCAAAGTTCATCACTATAATGTTTTTGTGAATTTTGCACAGTAAAAACTGCGCATAGGCAGCCAGTTGCTTGACTAACTGGGACAAAGGATAGTGTGAATGTAACCAGCACCTAAAACATTATGTTAGAGGTATTGATCCTACTGCTGTGTGTCATGTTACTGTTGACATGAACTCAAATGAAAAGCAGGAGGTTTGAATTAATTTGATTTTCTTACTTCAAGAGGGTTTTGGAGCTGGTTTAAATCAGATTACTGAGGAGAAAACGTCCTTTTTCAGTTTGTGGAAGGGGGAATCACTGACCTGTACAGGATGTTATTAGCACCACGCTTAGTACATCTGAGCTAACCAGCAAACTTGTTTTGCTGTACTGGTGAGGCCTAGTGGAAATAGGCCATAATGTGTACTGCACAGTATAGAGCACTACCTTAAAATACATACAGCAGAAAGAATTCAGTGTCAATATTGTACAAAATATTTATCTTTGTAAATTCGGCACCAGCACATATTGGAGAATACTACTTTGAGCAGCACTTGATGTGCATGATGGAACTATCTAGTTTTCATCACCACATATGCAGCTTAAAGATACTGTATATGTGTTTGATTTGTTAAACTGCAATAACTGGCCAGTATGGGGCTTGAACCCATGACCTTGGCGTTATTAGCACCACGCTCTGACCATCTGAGCTAACCAGCCAATTTCTGAGACTTTCCTTTTGTTTTTGTTTTTGTTTTGTTGTTTTTTTTCTCCCAAGATTAATCTAGGCCTGTTGAAGGAAATTAAGTTAACAGGCACAGGGCTTGCTTTGTTTTCAGTTATTTAACTCAACGTCAGTATGGCACACAAGTTTTTCTGCTGAGAAAGATACACTGAAATATACTTTTTTAGAGTGAAAGATTTTACTTACATTCACTTGTATGATAGAGCACTCAATTTTCAACATAAGCAACTAAAAGATATTGCAAATGTGTTGATTTGTTGATTTTTATTTGACTTTGTTAAATTGTATTTGATAAACTGGCCAGTATGTGGCTTGAACTATAACCAAGGTGTTATTAGCGTTATATGCTGACCATCTGAGCTAACTGGTTGTAAATATTAATCAAGCCATGACCTTGCAGGTTAGCACAACTGAGGGAAATTGACTTAGGTGTTAAAATATGGGGTTTGAACTCATGACCTTGACATTAATAACACTATGCTCTGATCATCAGCTAACCAACTTTGAATGTAAGAGTTAGCAGAATTAAAGTCCACATTGTTCATAATACTTATTTAAAACAGGAGAAACAGATTGCAAATATGCCTACCATTCTTTCAAATAAACCCAAGGCAAAATTGGCCTCTATTGGTTAAAAATGCACCATTTTTCATAAATACAGGCTTAATTTTACAATGTTTACAATTGTCCTATCTGAGGTCAGATATCTTGTCTATCAGGCCATGATTTATCAAAAATTTTGGCTTTTCATGTTGTTGCTCTTTCCACAGTGTCTTACAGGACAGTAAATTCACAGAACATACTTTATGCTCTTTAAGTGTCTAATAAATCAAAGTACAAAAAGCAGATGAGACGAAAAATTTCACTGTGACTTAAATGACAAACTGTCTTGTTAGTACTTCATGGAAACATTTGTTTGTGATTAATTGCTTTGATGTATATATAATACATGCCGGCGGAAATTGCTTTTCATCTTTTCAGAGACAACGAAGCCAGAGAGCCACTTAACAAATCAAACTGCATATACATTATCTCTTCCGGCTTGAACTCCTTCCCCTCTTCTCTCAATCTTTGTTGGGTTTATGTATGCATGATGAGGCACCCCAGAGACTGCTGATCATATAGTGTTTTATTTAGAGAAGTTCCTCTCCCAGACTAGGCTTTTAGCACAGCTGTAGTCTGTGACCCACTTCTGCACAGACGGGGCTGGAAATGAGGAGAAGGTGGGAGATGAGATGATGAGAAAGGAGGTGTAGAGGGTTTAAGGAAGCAAAACTGCAGGATAAAGAAGAAAATGATAAATGGGGATGACAATAGGGGTTAATTAAGGGATAAAGGGGAGATGTAAATGGAGAAATTGAGGTTAAAGGACAAGGAGCTTAGGGCAAGTATTAGACATTAGAAATAAAGAACAAGCAAATTGTTGTTGGCTCTCATAATTCTGTAAATACTGAACAAAAAGTCTAAAAAGCCTCTGAAAATCTCTGACCAAATTTGACTTTTTTCACAGCATACATTTTGAATCTCAGTGGGCTTTAACCTCCAATTTGAAACACTGCTGCATAGTCAAGTCATATTACACTGAATGCTGACTGGAACTATAGAAAAGATTTTTAGAGATGTGACAGTCAGCAATTACCTGTCTATATCTGTATTATCACAGCAACAAAGACAAACTAAGAGCTTCAAAAAGGCCAAACCAGCACTGCTCAATTTTAATGAGTTTCTTTCAGTTGAGTAAAGTAGTTATTACAGTATTTCAAAGGAGGCAAGGTTGCTGGTATGCTCTGAATATCTTAACACCATAATTCTGTGTGTGTTATGCTTTGCAATGCTAAATTAGATAGACTTATTTAAAATACAACCAAAAAACACCTTAAGCTGTGAATTTCTACAGTTAAACCCAAATCTTTTTGACATACCTCACACTGAAAAATTACAGGATTCACAAAAGTAGCATTTGTTTTAGTGCTTTTAGCCTGGATTATGGTGAATTTTGCAGGTGTTCATCTCACTTCTATACTCCTTGAATATGGCAAAAGCACGTGTACCCACTGTGGCTGACATTATCAATCACTGGGAGAAGACTTTCACTTAAAAAACTGCCTACATGTCATAGTTTGTGTCTGAGAATGCTGACTCCTTTCATCAAATTTACACACACACACAAACACAGCAGATGTGAAGGAAGGGGAGGCACTTGCAGTCTATGAAGAGATGCGAGCTGACATGGCTCTTGTGAGACCGGCTTACCGAGACGGGAAATGGGATGGCAAAAGCGGCAGGCACATTTCAAATCCCAGCCCTGCCAAGCTTTTGGCTGCAGAGAGCTGACCCCATGTGACCTCCACTGGGGCATCCTCTGAACAAGGGTGACATCATTTTTTGAGAGCTTCTGCACAGAGCAATAGGAAATAGTCTTTGTCTATTCAAACTGTGCTTTGTGAGGTTTCTACACTGCTGCCTCAACCCACCCCAACTCTCACAGCACCTAATGAACAAAAAAGATGTAAAATTCATGTGCCTTCATTAATTATTTAATATTAATAAGAAAAGCAGCGTAGACTAAATGTGCTACAGAAGTGAGACAAGCTGGTAACTGGGTCACATCAAGAAACATTATTTTTCACCTGTTGACACCAATGCACATTTAGCCATGCTTCCAGTTTCTAATTCTAATGCTGTCTTGGTATTAGATCAGTATGCGCTTTAAAAAGGCAGATGCTGGTTTTTTTAGTGTGTAACATTTCAACACTGTCCTTCTAACAAGCTCTCCAGCACATTAAAGGCAGGAGGGACATCAAGCATAAGACATTAAACCATTTGATATCACTAATGTGAGGTTTAAGTGTCATATAAAGAATTCTAGCATATATGTTTGAATTCTCATCATGGATTGTTGCAATGAATAATTCATAGATTTTAATGTACTGAACGATAAATAAATAATCATTTCCCAAGAACACATACAGTCTTGTAACAGTGATTCATGTTTTAAGTGTGGGCACTCTAATGAGTTTATTGCTGTTATTTATGTAAATTTAAGTTTATTTGTTTGAAGGAGTACTTAAGTCTGTAAAATACAGATTTATAATGTCTCCATAAGCTTCGGGGGCCTAAGCTCAAATTTCATTTACGGCTAACAACAGGCTTGTTCTTATAATGATTTAAAGTAGCTTAAAGTTAAAGACAGCTCCTGATGCTGTAGAGGTCACCTTTGGATGTCGCGGCTGATTTAAAAAACTATCTCAAGACTGCTCCCAACTCAGTATTCTTGATGGCCTGCATGTCCATGCATATATTATAAGACTTAACCAAGGCTGAAAGCAGATTTAAACCTGTGTTGTTTGACTTTTTAGCTTATTCATTTTTATGTTCTCTAATTTGTATAGGTGGGATGATTTCAAACTAGCACAGCTGAAGGTCTGTGCTGAAGCACTCAACTTCTTTTCTCCCCTTTGTCCTCTTCTAATGACCAATCACAATTTATCACAAGGTTATCTGTGGCAATATGTGCATTAGTGCAAAGTCTGTTATAATCTAAGATATGTAGATATGTTTTTAGAAGAACTTTTAAGTGGAGAGATGCCTGTTTAGTCCCAGTGCTATTATATTCTATATCAGCACTCATGAAATGCCTTTATAGTCCCATGAAGTAACTTTGCTGGATTATTGTGCAATGATAAGAAATTAAATATTTTTGGGTTTTGGATGGTTGATTTTACAAAATAAGAAATTTAAAAACCTCACTGTGGGTTTTAAAAAAGATGTGGGGCATTTATTCACAACTGTTTTGAAATTTTGTGAATAGATTTCTCTTGGTAAATCATCTACATCTGCAGATTAAGTGATAATTACAATCATCACCTTAGTCCTTAAACCATCCCAGTTGTCTATATAGCACTGTTACACCATTAAATGAGTGAGCTCTCCTTGTACATATCTGTCATGGTTAAGAGCGGTGGAGTGGAGGTGGTGTGGTACTGAAACTGAACCAAGATTGATCTGTCAGCACTAAATCACTGAGTGAGAGGGACTAAAGCCTGCGAGCTCCGTCTGCTTAGAGAGTCGGGGGAACATTAAGGCCGGGATGCTAAAAGCCACTAAGTCTCCCTCTTGTCTCCCTTCGTCCCGGAGCTGGAGCTCGACCAGCTGCCTGGCCTCCTGTGTGTTTTTCTCTCTCCACATTGATTCATCCAGCCAGCCACCTTTGACCAACATTTCTATTTTTTTCTTTCTTGCATTCCTTCTTGTGAGAATGTTTAACAGTGAAACATCATCCTGTCCACACCGCATTGTGTGGACACGGTGATGTACTTTGCCCCTAAATGTTTCAGTATAATCAGAGATTATGCTGCTTAGTGGTGACATTCCTCTACTATCGATCGGGGAATGGATTCATTTTATTGATGATATGTCCACATCTGTTCGCAGACTCTGTGGGGACAGAAGGATTCACTTGGGATGAACATTAGACCTTCAGAAGACGTGCACACCCAGTTAATATGTCAACAGTAATCAAGATCTTTCTCTTTAGGACCACCGTGGTTTGAATTTGTCTCTGTGCCAGCGTTCATTCATTAACATTTGGATGCAGGGACGCAAGTAAATGAAGGGTAAGGAGCTGTGAAACATTATGTGGCAGTGAATCCCATGTGTGACAGGTGTGAATGTTGAATAATGTATAATGCTTGCTGCCATTTTTCATTGAAATAGCAGTAAACATGACAGCAGGCTGTGTTTATTGTTAATTTAGTTAGACAATGTCTATTTACATGTGCCAGGCACACGCACAGAGCATGGACAGCATGAACACATCTTGACAGAGCGAAGTGCTTTGTGGTTTTGACGTAACTAAGCGCTGTCTACAATAAAAAATGGTCATGTTAGGTTGCGTGTCATGTTGGCAGGATTTGTCAACCCCATGGAGAAAGCTGTCTGTGAGTTTTAATATGCAACTTTTTCAATGATCAAGTCATTTTCAAGTCATAGCTCGAGAAAAAATGTGCAAAATTTTCTGGTAGTTATCAAATTTTTGTGAATGAATTTGATCTGTTTAATGAATCATTGTGGATTTTGGACTGTTGGTTGGACAAAAGAAGTCTGAAGACATCATTTTGAATTTTGGACATTCTGATTTCTAACATTACAATCACAATAGACAGATTAACTAACCAATAAATCAAGATAATCTCAAAATTTCATGAATGTCTTGTTTGACCAACAATCCAAAATCCACACATTTAATTGACTAAGTGACTGAGTGCAGATGAGAGGCGGGAACCTGGGATTGTGTCTTATCTTTTCAATTGTTGCTTGAAAATGACACAAACAATAAATAAATGATCAGAACATTTGCACATTTTTTCCTGTCTGTTCTTTTATTTATAATTCAATATTTTTTTTCATCTCAAATTGTTTCAAGTGTTTGCTCCACTATCATTAACCCCAAATATGTTGTAGATAATATTTAACCTTAACATAAAATAATATTGAAGTTTTTTTTTTTTGGATGCATCTGAAATTTGTGTAAGATTCTGTCCGAAAATGTTGACATAAAAACTTGTGCATAAACACCCGCTTCCATTGCTACAGCTGGTGATGAACGCGAAAACAGAGCCTCTGGTCGTTGAAGGGTTAAACGTCGTTGGTAGTAGGAAGTGGGTGGTAAGGGCTGAGGATGGAGCGGAGCCTGTAAAGCAACCACAGATCATTTTTCGCAAGAAAGGCAACGTTATACCAGAGAAGACCAGAGCGAGCACATCTTTTTCCTGCAAGAGAGCTCAGAAAACGGACAAATCTGCCCACCAGAGGATCAAAACGTTAAGCTACCAGCCTGCTCTCACTGCCGATGTGTATTTTTTTTTTTTTTTTACCAGGTGGACGTGTAGTACAGATCCTCATTGAGCTCACCTCTTTTTTTTTAACGCACGGAAGCTCTGACAGCGCGTGGATGTGTCACATAGTCCACATTTGTAGTTTTTGCAGCAACGTGCAATATACGTGCGGTGAACTCCGTGCACGTACATGCACTGGTGCCTTCACTGCACAAAGACTGTGTTTGAATGTGGACTCCTGTAACATGTAGCGGATTGCTGCAGTGGTTGTACACCGACAGAGGATCTTTTTTCACAGAAGGCTTTTTTAAAAAAGGATGACAGTCGCTGAACTGACAGATTGTGGCTGTTACTGGTACAATGTGCCAGCCTACTTGTAGTTCTGAGATCTGACTCTGAGCTGTGATGTCTTGGGGTGAAGATGCGTACAAACTTGTTTGGTTTATCTGGTCTGTGGTCCAAAAGCCTTTGCTCTGACAGTCTGGGCTGGTCGGGGGGTTTCTTCTCTGTCTCTCAGCTGGACTTCAGTTGATCCCACCGTGCAACCTCCCGCTTATTCAGCACTTCCCACCGCAAAGCAGCCTAGTCAGTGGTGTCTGTCAGTCTGACAGCAGGAGATGTTGACTGGGGTCGAGCACAGAGGCTCTACTTTTTAAATACTTTGGTCATATTTGATCACATTGGGTTTTTTTGTTTGTTTGTTTGTTTGCTTGTTTGATTGTTTGTTTTGTAAAGGGAGATATATACCTTTGTTTCCTCTGTAGTCTCATTTCCCACACATATAATAGTCCCGTCTTGTCCTCAGAAAATTACCTGCATTTAGCTGGTAAATGATGCAAAAAGCAGCGCTGCTGGGCATGTTGTTCAATCGCTAACTCACAAGCTGGACTGGCTCGCTGAAAGCCACGCGAGAGTTGGGTACATTCTCGCCCCGTCACCTGGAAACCACAGGAGCCGCGAGCAACCTCTGACAGGTGTGAGCCTGGACACGCGCCATGGATGATTCTGGGATTATCCGAAGACGGAGGCTGCAGGTGATTTTTTTTGTATCTCTTCTAAACACCGACAGATCACTTAATTAAAATATGTTGCAGGACTGTTTCAGGGTAGATGAGCTGATGTCCAATTTAATACAGATCACATGACTTTAAATTTCAGAACAGTAGATCTGTTCCTAGAACTAATTTAGTATACATGCTGTCCTTGAAACTTATTTGAATCTGTGTATGAACTAGATTTCAAACTATAGGAAACATGGGCCACTTGAGTACATTTGTAACTACAAAAAGATGAAATCATATAAACATAATACTCTATCAAATCTCAAATTAAGATGAGGAGTCAGTTGATTTAGTAAGATAGTGGGCGACATGGAAGAGTCTCCATACAAGTAAATGTACTATTGTGCATTATTTGTGCCTAATATAGTAACAGTTCTGGAATATAAAGATTTACTGTTGTTAAAGAATTGTCCATTTTGGTATAGAAATACCTGACATTTCATGGAACTTTATTCTCAAAATATGGAGTACTGCCAACAGTCAAACTCTTTGACTTGCAGCATTATGAAAATGACCTAACACACCCAGAGATGTTGAAGGGATATGTACTCCAGTATAAACATTGAAAACTTTCTCAATTGTAACAATAACGTTTTGGAGCAGTTTGTAGGAGAGGTGGAACCAATTAGCATAGTGGATGACAAACCTGTTTTCAGACCTAAAATATTAAGTAGACAAGTCAATAATAACAGTAATATGTTGAGTCTGGGGTACTTACAGACTGACTAGATTTTTCTAGATTTGCATTACGCAGCCTCCTCACTCAGCCATTATGAGAGACATTAAAATGCAATGGTAAGAGCTTCCTTCCAGACTTTCCTCCATGTGGTGAGCACTTGCATGAAATTAATCATTGGAGGCAGGCAAAGCCTTTTATGTAGAGCCATTGTCTGCCAGTCCTTCTCTGCTTCCTCATGAAGTAATTTACAGTAAATATACCACTGCACATTGTGCCAGTGTGGCACGTTCGAGATTACTGCTGCACAATATGGACAAGTGGAAATTGAAAAATATTCTGCACAGGTGTTGTTCAGCTGGTAGAAGCAAAATCATCACCAGGCAGAGAGTTTCCACTTTTAAAGGTGCTTTACTGCTGTTGTAAAGCCTGGTGTATTAAAACAGAGAATACATTAAAGATGATATGATGGATGAGTTAGGCCAGGGACCATTTCATTCTTTTAGACTATCTGCTCCCTCTACTGCTGCCTTCTTTTTGCCTTTGTTGATCTGTGCTTATTGAACTGTTTGCTGAGGATTTCCTCTCAGCTGTATTAAAGTGACATTAAGGCTGAGGCTTTTGATAATTGTTGTGTTTCTAGCTGATGAACATGCAGGGAGAGCTACAGTTTGTACAGGTAGTATTTTATAAGTATTTGTTTCTTATCTTCAACTAATATTCATTTCCTGGGTTAATCATTTGGCCTAGAAAGTGCCAGAAGATAGAGAAAATGTCCAGTGGGATGCCCTCAAATACAAGTTGACAAATACCAACTGCTTGTTTCTGGGTGACCAGACTAAAATGTTGCTGTATTCAATTTACAGTAAAAAACCACAGAAACACTCGCATTTAGGTTACAGGAAACAGCAGATTTTTGCCATTTTTGGTTAATAAAACAACTTTTACGCTCTGAATTAACTTCATATTTTTTAAGCTGATTGATTTGCTACTTCTTGGTGTGTAAAACAAGGCTACCATGTTCCCTCAACAAGTTTGGAGAGCCTGATGTCACAATGTCACATGTTTCATCTCTGAGCAGCTCTCAGTCCAACATTCAGATGCTTCAAAAAATCATCATCTGATTTAAGGGAAGCATCAGACTTTACACACTCATGAACCATAGAAAATCTGCAATTTTTTTGCTAAAACTTTTGTTTGAACTGTTTCAGCTGTACTATTATAAAGGCTCTAGAAGGTTCACTGTCCAGCAGTTGAGTTCTGACTCTTGAGTTATTTTTCCATCAGTCACAGACTCAAACATCACACAGGTCAAGATTTTTGAATGTTTTTCGAGGCTTTGTTCAATTAAAATGAAAAACTCAGGAATTGCTTCATGATAAAATGAAACTCTGGTGAAGTGTGAATGAGCAGATATTGAGTCACTCTGCTGAGCTCAGTGGTCCTTTTGATTAAAATATTATCTCTGAAGTTAGCTGCTGCTGAAATTTAGACCACCGTCAGTGAAAACTGAGAGCGGAGGAAACCCGACAGGGGAACAGAATCCAATTTGACATGAACATAAAGGTTTAAATGTCATGTAGAAACACACACACACACACACCTTAACATAGACACACATAAAAAGACACATTCACTCACAAGGAGCTGGTGAGTCAAACTTTTGATCTCAGTCAGACGCTGAGTGCATGTTAATGTGTGTGTCTGTCCATTCATTTGACTGTACTGTGGCCACACTGAGCATCTTGTGTGTGTATGTGTGTGTGTCTGTGCATAACATTCATGCCTTTTATGTACATATCAAATTGACTCTCACCCCCTGCCCCTACTCCATTTCCATTCAAGTGGTCGATATCCATATCTCAGACAGAGGTAGTCTAAATGCTGGGGATGTGGCGCAGTTGTCAGGCCCATTAGCAGGACTAATGGTGGCCTAACAGCCCTGTGTGCCCTGAGGGAGGAAGACCAACCACCAGCAGCAGGACAGACTGAAAAAGCTGGAGGCCAGGAGGAGGTGGAGGGGGAGGAGGAGGAGGGAGAAGGGGGAAATGGGGGGGGCAGCAAAATCCTGAGGCAGACAGCAGCTGTGGGCTACAGTAGACCCCATTTAGGAGGCTATTACAATATGTGGATCCCTTTACTGCCTGGCTCTACTTTCACATCAGAGAGACAGAGGAGGGGGGAGGGTAAATGATTGTGTGTTTTAGTGTACGGCACATTTGTGTTTTTGTATAGATCTGTTTTGTTTACCAATCATAATGTACACTAAATATAATAAGCCCAAAAACTAAGATGGAATATCATTGGAGCTGATTACATTGAAACCAACTGATATCATGAATGAGTACACTCACCTTTATCAAACAGAACAATTTCTTTTATGAAAGACGCTCCTTTCATTCATCAATTTAACAAAAACACTCAAACTTATTAAATGCATCAGTTCACTTTGTTCTTAGCACAAACACAAACTGGACATAACACTTGCTTGCTTGAAATTTATTGTAAAATTAACACAATAATATTTATAAAGTCAATGTTTAACCAAAAGGAAGAACTTCACACAATAAAAATATACAGAAAGAATCATCTAGAACATCAGTTATCAACTTCTCGGTCCCTGTCAGTGAAGATGATTATTTAGAATTTCTAAGACAAATACTGATGAAGTTTTGATCAAACGAGCCCATTTCTGCTTTATGAAAAACACATGATATATATAGATCACCTGCGGTGATCGTGATCTGTCGCACAGTCCAGTCTGTTCCATTTGGCTGTGGCTGTTATTTTCTGTTGTAGGAGAGGTTGTGTGTGTCATCAAGATGAGTCGTTTTTCTCTTAAGTGACGATGACCCTGCCGCCCTGAGCTGCTGCAGTTGTGTACAGCATACTTATACTTAACCCATTTGTTCACACACACACACAAATACATGTCATACGGCGTGTCTTAGTCGTCCCTTACCACCCCACTCTACTGTAGGAGTGTGGAGTGTACCACTCACTGTCTCATACCATACACACACACACACACACACACACACACACACACACAAGCATAATTTGTCCAATATTTTGTTCTGGGCAGCATGCCCATTTCCAATATGCTAAGCACAAGGGATAAGAGTGTGATCACTGCAGAAGATCCAGCTCTCTTTGCCAAGTCCTGTCACTCACTGCCATGCCCACTGCTTTGTTCTGCCTCACCACGTCCTTCTGATGTCAGTATTATTCAGAAAGGGTAGGTTTTGTACAGAGAGTGCAAAGACTACATCAAAGCAACAGATCTGGGCCAGAATATATTTGAACTACTTTAACTGAGCTTGAAATATCATGCCAGACGTCTGTAAAAGCAAAAGCATGAGCCCAAATTAATCCCCAAAACAGACAAAAATGGACAGGGGAAGAAATTCATAGCATTTACTAAAGTTTGAAACTAGATTCACTTAAACTAGAAAGTAATATAGGTCAAGAGTATGAGCAGGAGACATTACATTACTTTTAAACCCACTGTAAGGAACCAGGATTTCTAAGCTTTAAAGTAAAAAATGAAACTGAGCAATATGCTGTGTCACTTTTGCCTCCCAGTCTGCTGTTTTTTTACTTCAATGGAAACAGAGCGGAGGCCTTGTGACTGACCAGAACAGCGGCATATTAACATTTTTACTTTTCTTTGGTTGCCTGTTGGTCCTTAGTTTGTCCTTGAGACAGAATGAACCAAAAGAGAGAAAAACATGGAATCAAGTGTGTCACACACTTTCTTTTTTTGTCAGATAGAGAGAGAAAGTCATCTAATATTTAATCTGTTCTGAAATTCCTTTTTGCAACAAAGGGTAGCAACTGGGGGGGGGGGGTAAATAATTTGCAGTGATTGTAGCACGGTTGTTGTGCATAACAGATTAAATGTGATTAAAAAGGTGTTTGTTTGTGCGTACTGCAGACATTTTTGAAGTGCAAAGCCACTTATCTAATGCTGCTTCGAGGCAAAATTTGTAATTTTTCATCTCCATAGTGCAGCTTTGGTGCATACAGATACTTTGAGTGTGCATTTGTGTGTGTGAGGACACAATTGAATGCCTCAAAACATTTATAGGTGTAATTGTGTTGACAGGAAGTTTTTTGTAATGGTTCTGATAACAAGATAAGGCTCATGATAACTGTTATACTTCGTGTAGTGTCAAATCATCTGCTTTTTATACAGTGTGTGCAGTTCAACATAACTGATACCAGCTTCATGGATCTGTCTCTGAATGCACTGATCAACTCTGATGAGTTTCTGTAAAGACCCACAATGACAACAACTTCTTTAGATAAAACAGAGAAGTTCAAGTATAAATAATCTGATAAAGTATAAATGTTAACATGATTTAGATTGAAGTCTACGTGTCATATACAGTTAGTTTTAGGGTTGTAACTGCACTCTGATGTATATAAAAGTCAACAAAAATTAGGCCAATTGATCTAAATGAAAATTACTGAAGACAAATGCTCTGAAAGATTTGAAACAGAAGCCAAATAAATGTCGACATATTCTTTTATAGGCCTGCAGCTCAAGACTGTGTTTGAGTTTCAAAGTATCTCCTCCAAACCCTTTCTCAATAAACCATGTGTTCTATAGAAGAATAGCAAAAATTGCTCATCCTGAATTCTTTAAAGCCCAAGGCAACACTAAATCATATAAAAAAGGCAAAATCCACTAGGTCACACGTTTGTAAATTGTTGCTTAAATATATATTACAAGAAAGCTCTTAAAATATTTCCAAAAATCACCTTTTACAAATCTTGTGAGAAGTATGAAACAGATAAAGGTCATGTTTGTATTTGGTGGCACAGTTTCACTTGCAGTAGCTCAGCAATGCTTTTCAGCTTTGAGAGACTGCAGTTCTTATGCCAGAATTTGCATTTTAGTTTATACTTTTTTTTTTATCAACATGATATCTGTTACAAACTTACAAAAATACAAAATGAATCCCCTGTTTGGCTCTGAATTCGTTTGTTATAATACTATCAATATAACACATCTAAAAGAATCTTAAAAAAGGAATTGTTATTATATTAATTATTATATATTAATCTATAGCCAGATGGTGATAAAAAAAAAAAAAAGAAGCTGCGTCTCCCCTGAAAAGATGTAGTCAGTATTAGAAAAGAACAATATACCATCGTAGAGATTTGGGAGCCTTATTCAGATTAAATTGACTGGTTGTTCATGTTAATATTAGAAATTAAAAAAAAAAAGTAATTACCAGCGCCTGTCCTTGTACTGCAGTAATGTTATGCTGTCTGAAAGTATCCTTGATATTGTAAAGTGCCAAATGTTCATTTTTCCTGCCTTTGTCTGAAGGGCCTTCATTTCCAACTCAACTCCAGCAGCACATAAACTCTATTCGAAGTGGTTATCACTCAGATTTTTCACAGGTTGTCATCATCAGTCATGCTGAGGTTGTCAAGGTCAATTCAAATGACAAGAATATTGTTCAAAGAAATGCTGAAGTGACCAGTAACTTGGCATCAATTCGTACAGTAGCTGTCTGTTGGACTGACAGAGTGAGAGGGAGCAGGTGTTTGGTTTTCATCCATTAGCCACCCCTATCAACCCATACACGCACGCACGCACGCACGCACGCACGCACGCACGCACGCACGCACGCACGCACGCACGCACGC
>JAQMCX010000043.1:19368926-19463902 GCA_029814765.1 Acanthurus leucopareius | reverse complement strand
ATTACTTTTCAGTTTAAGATTTGGCATTAAAAATATATGATAAGTTTATAAGACATAGTATTAAAGACAAAACCAGTGGTTCCCATAAATAGCTCCTCATTATGTCAAATTAATGCAAATTTGTACAGAGAATCTTTTTCTCTCCTGTGTCATTTAACATCTCATTTCCCTCAGAGGTTACTTGTGACACCTCTGAGGGGTCCTGGCCCTTAGGTTGGGAACCACCGGACTTAACTACCTGAAACTAGAAGGAAGACCACAAATGTTTCAAAAATCCTGATCCTAATCTGTCTTGTGACAAACTCTCTACAGTGAGACATATAGTTCACCACCTACAACAGTAAAATGATGTGCACATAATAAAGGTTTTAGTACCAATACTCAAATCATATAATGAGGCTCTGCTGAGGCTGTTTAAAATGGATACTGTAAGATTAGAGCAGATGTTTAGCAGATGTGCATCATCAGTATTATTTATGTCACATTATTTCCTTCCTGTTTGTCACGCTTCCCTAATAATGATGTCCTGAACAGTAAAAATGTTAAAGGAACTTTCATTTTGTCACCAGAGAATTAAATTCACGTGCTGGAGGATGAAATAGTCTTTAAGGATATTTGAAATGTCTCTTAAAGCAGCAACCTGTCAGCAGCACGCCTGCTTTTGCCAGTTTTAACACTGATCAATGAGTCATCGATTCAAGTGTCCTATGTGTAAAACTACAGCATGTGAAAGATGAAATTAAACTATTTCCTCTTTTTCAGTTCCATATTTAGTTAGGATCAGAAGTCAAGCCAAGTCAAATCAAAAAGACAAAACTGTATAAAAACAGGATAAATCTCCATGACAAACACTGTGTGCTCTTAAACACTATGTGTTCTTAAATAGTTTACGTAGGTTGAAGCAAACAGTAAAAAATATTTATGCTGAGCCAGCGTAGACCTATTTATGTTACAGCAGTAGGTTGATCACGCCCACAAGCTTGAAGTTCCAGACATTACTGTATATTTCCATTTGTTAACTTAAAATCTACATTTGAAGTTCATCAGGGTGTAAAAATTACCTTGAAATTTCTAAAGTAATTTGAAATAACTTTCATTTATATGTGTGCTGAGATATAACAAAGCATTGTGTATTTGGAAACCATTGTTTCGCCACAGAGACAGCCGTTCGTCACTTCTTAAGTTATTCAGAAAGGGCTAAGTCGGACCTGTTAACCACACGCCTGATCTGACTTTTACAGTGCGCACACTAGTTTCACTCATGTTTGCTCAGAGGCATTTCACACCAGCCCATCACTGGCAACCATGCAGGTGGAGATGCTGGATAGTGAACACTACGTAGGTTTGCATGAGCTCTGTGGGTTTGCTTATTTACTTTGCAAATGGCTCTGCAAATGCTGCACACAAAAAAATGCAATACAACATGCACTGTATAAATGCATGGTATAAAAGCTGAAGACCATGGTTGACAGATGTGGGTTGTATATGCATATATATATGTTTGTATATGTGTGTGTGTACATGCCTGAGGGCCAATGTCAAATGTGAGATGTGTCTGTTCAAGAATTTTTATTTTTAATGTAATATTTTAGCACTAATTACTGTACAATTCCACAGAGAGGTAAATGAGTGCTGTGTACTGAATGTACAGGACTAATGTCCAGTTTAAAGCGTGCAAATGAATTAGAAGAGTGAATGGCAGCAAGATGAAGGTGGACTGAAAGACAGTTCCCATACTTGGAACTGACTCGGGTCTCTTGGGTAAAAAACCAGGAATCCCAACATTAATAAAACTTAAATTTATAACATAATCGATAATTAGGGTTAATCATCTGAAGTGGATTTGACCACATTTCCCAGCCAAACTTTAAAAAAGTCATGAGACTGTAATTGGTTCAGCAATTCTATATAAATCGCCTTTAAAACTGAATGGCTATCTGACTCATCTATCAGATGTTAATTCACCGTGGCACATACCACCCTTTTCTTTTCTTTTCTTTTTTTTTTACAGATACCTGCTTTCACTTCTCCCAGCATGCACTGGGTAAGAGATTGGGACCTGGGATTGAACACAGTCTGACACAGCAGTTCAACAAACACTTAAAGGAAGCACAAATTCTCATTCGTCATAGCGGACAGCATGGATGCTGAAACATGTCCATCAACAGACTACAAGCAGCTTTCCTGATACAAGCTTCCTGTTGTTTCTGAAGGCAGCTTGTGCTAAGAGTGATCAGCCCTTGGCTTAAGATGAGCTCTGCTAACCACAGCTGTATAAGCAGTGAAGATCTCCGCACCTACCAGCACTACGTGTATGCAGTGGTGTACAGTGTGATCTTAGCACCAGGCCTGCTGGGTAATGTGCTGGCGCTCTGGGTGTTCAGGGTTTATGTCAGAGAAACCAAGAAAGCTGTGGTGTTCATGATGAACCTGGCCTGGGCAGACCTGCTGCAGGTAAAAATGTCTTTGGCTCTTTATTTGTGTTATTACTGTATGTTTACTGCATGCATAATGTATCTAGTAAAATTATCTCTTTAATCTCATCTGATTTGACTTGGAAATATTTTACAGCTGATATTTCTCTTCTCTGTGGATGCTAGGGTCAACAAATGTATGACTTACTTCCTTGATTAAAGGTTAAACCCAAACCACTTTGTTTCAAGCCCCTAATATAGATTTGTAACGTAATAGGTTGTTCATAACCATGGGCTGCCTGTGAGGCCTCAGCGAACTGGAGTGAAGATGAGGGAGATACTAAAATAATAATTTGAAAAATAGTTTGTTATATTTATCATCACCTGTTACCGAAGGATAAAACTGACAATAATAATATATGAAAATCTTATTTTTCCTGCCAATTTTTCTAATCGCCTGCCAGTCAGTCATTACGTCATTAACTGACAGTGTCTGACCTGGTTCAGTCAGTGTCTGTCATGAAGCTGATCAGTTCCTGAGATTTCATACACAACAAAGTGAACACGTTTTTGAAGAAGTAAAGATTAAACAGGCAGATCAACAGCTCAGCTGTAAAAACTCCACAAACTCATGGTCACGAGACTAACATGTAACCATAACCGGCTGTAAGCTTACGTTAAATCAAGAGGCCTTGACATGTGAAAGTTACTGAACCACGTATTTAAAAAACACAGATATGTGGTTTAAGTAGATATAAGGACATTTTACTGTGTTTTTTATGTATTTGTCAACAATCATAACTTTGCATGTAAAGCATCAATAACTAGTGTGTTAATATTTGATGAATGATTGATGACTTGAGACTATACATCTGTGTGACATTTGGAAAATGTCAGTCTAATACAGAAAAAATATAAATGTCATTATAAAAGATCTTCTGCAATAAATAAATATATATTTTAAAAAATGATTACATTTCATATCATATTCATACTACAGTTATCCTATTAATCTTTTTTTTAAAGTTCTGCTTCACATTAAGTTTAGCAGATGCTAAAAAATACACAAATTAACACTTTTTAAAATAGTCATGTTAGCATACAGCTACAATAGTGTGTCATAGCATAGTTTACAAACTATTCAATGACTGTTTATCTTCTATTTATAAATATAGAAGTTTATAATAATCTTGATACTCCTCTCTCTCCTCAGGTGCTGTCTTTACCTCTGAGGATCTACTACTACCTGATCCACAGCTGGCCTTTTGGTCATGCTCTCTGCATGATCTGCTTCTACCTTAAGTATGTCAACATGTACGCCTCCATCTACTTCCTGGTGTGTGTCAGTGTGCGTCGCTGTGAGCTTATAATTCGTCCGCTGACGTACAACACATCCAGGCAAAAACGAGACTGGTGTATCTGTGCCCTTGGCTGGCTGTTAGTGTTCCTGGCGTGCCTGCCCTTTCCTCTGCTGAGGAACTCCAGCAGTGAACTGAACCCTAACTCCAGTGACATGGTGTGTTTCTCAGAACTGCCCATGAGGACTGTCAGCATGCCAGCGGCCGGGGTGCTCCTGATCATAGCTGAACTGTTAGGCTTCATCCTCCCCCTCGTCCTGGTGTTAGCCTGCGCCTGCCTGACTGCTTGGAGCCTTCGGCAGAAGACAGCAGGGGCTTTTCCTGACAGAGGGGAGAAGCGGCGGGCCTTAAGGATGGTGCTAAGCTGTGCTGTGGTCTTCCTTGTGTGCTTTGCTCCTTACCATATCACTATGCCCTTGGACTTTCTGGTTAAAGCCAACGTTCTAAGCAGCTGCAGCATAAGGGACCTCATTTTAAGATGTCACCCTGTCACGCTCTGCCTGGCCAGCCTGAACAGCAGTCTGGACCCACTCATTTACTATTTCACAACTGATGAGTTCTGGAGGAGGCTGAGCAAGCCAGAGATACCAGAGAGCATGATGTTTACCAGACGTCTGTCATGTATAAGTGGAAGAGAGGACTTAGAGGATGACTAGACTCCAGTAAGTCTCTAAAGTGCAGTTTGATCTCAACAACTAAACCCTGAGATAATCTGTGCATTCCTCCAAACTATAAAAATGTATTTTACATTCAAACAGTATGTGAAAATGTGGTAGCAAGTTTCTAAATGTGAAATTTTCTATTTATATATCAATAAAAGCTGTCTGTTCTTTCTTATAATTGTGAGATGAAGAGTGAAATGATACTGTTGTGACGTGAAACTTGCCATCAGTGCCAACATCTCTGAAAAGCTTTAGGAAATACAGAATGCATGCAAAAAACTATTTCGGCTACATTTTCCTCTACATCAGCTTTCACGATAGGCTAACAGTGTGCAGGGGTTACAAAGGGGTTAGTGTTGGCTTTATGATACTTCGATTGGCCCTGCAATAATAAGCAAACAACCAAAATAATTAGTAGGTAAAGAAATGTAACTTTATTCAGCAACAAAGTAAATTCATTTCAGTAGCTTCACACAACATTGTTTTTTATCTAATCTAGTGTTGTTAAAAAGCTGAGACAGAAACACATTTTTACAAGCACACTTCCTGTCTGATTGTCTTTCTCGATTGCAGGCATCGAGCGGAAAACCACTAAAAAAGGACTTTCTGGCAAAAGGGCACATTTTCTTCCAAGCCTTTTCTTTAAGGCTTTTAACATCAACAAGTGTTTAATACAGATTCATTTTTAGAAACATATTGGTCCTGTAAGAATTTTCAATGTATTATGTTCTGCGAAACTTGGAGCCAGTTGTAATAAAATATTTATTGTAGCTTTCTCAGTAAAGTCCATTTCATGTTATCGGACTTCAAATTCATAGATAAGATTCAAAAAACTCTGACAGGAAATGTTTTCAAATTTGATGATATTTCCCTTTTTTTTCACTCCGTTAGCTTATCAATCATCCCTCAATTATTGTAACTGTTACAAATGAGTTTTTCTACACAAACACAAACACTGGTCATATAGAGTGCTGGACTGTTCATCATCAGGTATGACACAATCAATTACATAAAGTCATCACACAGCGGGTAAGCAGAGGGTCCTGGGAGCAGCCGGGCACTCTGGGAAATATCTACAAAAGTGGTGACTGGGAGCTCGGTGTTTGAGCACCTCTGGTAGCATTCATAAAACTGACACTGACAACCATGTTACGTGTGCACTGTAACTGTACTGTACCATACATCTGCAGGGCGACGTGTGCTATATCACACTATGACATATAGTAGATCTTGTCAAGGCTGCTCTAGTGGGAACATCAAGCTGACACACAGACAGGTCTGATATAAATGACTTCTCAGTATCATCGGGATATTCGGGAGGACTAACAACACCCATCTGGAGGTGAGTGGATGTCGGAGTACAGTAACAACAGTAAGTCTGCAAGGAGCTACAGCAACAGAACAAAAACAAACACAACAAATGAAACTTAGTATATTCTTAGTAAGCAGGCTGACGCTGGTTATCAGTACAAGACTAGCTAGTGAATATTTGAGTAAGAGAGCTATGACTCATACATGTTCAAGGGCACACAGCAGAGGAGGGGGTTAGGCTATATAACGCTAACTTAAATTCACTTATCACTAGGGTTAAAGCAGGAGAGCCAAAAACTGGAGTTAAAGTTTTGTACAAAAGTAACTTTCTGCTAAAGGTTGTTCCCTCCTTTGCCTTCTCCATCCTAACTCTCTCTCCTTCTGTCTCTGTCACTCAGCCTCTGTCCATCCCTCCCTCTCACTCACGATCTGACCTGCACCCATCCTTTCCCATCAAGCCTTGCAGATGCTGGTCTTCGTCACGAACTTGTTCTCAAAGTGGTGGATGGTGAAACATTCGTCAGCAGAGCGCTTCTGGATGCCTCCACCTGGCAGACACAAAGATGCGCACAGACCGTTAGTGCTTGAATAGGCGAGTGACTGCAGAGTTCATACATTTCCTGCAACTTATTTGCAGGAATGAGCAAATGTATTTTTCGTGTTTGCATTGACTTGTGAAATTTTTGGCCAAAAGAAGAAAAAAAAAGAAAAATTTTGAGTTTAATTTTTTTTGCTGTCACAGCCCCCTTTACATTATTGTTCAACCAGAGTGTTCTAAATTGTAAGTACTTATAAATTGACAGTGCAATATCTGTGTTGATAAAAACAAAACATAGTTTATCATAACAATTATGAAGATTAAACAAGCTTGCTAGCCAAAATCGCACATTTCCTACATTCCCCAAAACCTCCGAAAGTTTCAATGAATTGTGATACCAATCTTTAGCTAATGTTTTGTAGTGCAAAGATAGCAAAATGAACCTTTGCAATGAGTTTTGACCTTCTCTTAACTGAGAGTGCAGTAGTTGTGAACGCCTCAGTAGATGCTAAAAAAACCAAACAAGAGCATTAAGTAGATTTCTTGTAAAGAAAGTGAGACAAAACATCCCGTGTCAGTGCTCATAGGTGACACAGAGTTCATGCTACATTCCTGCACTTTTGACACCCTAAGATGCTGTGGGCATGTTCACAGAGTGACACTGCATAGAAGTAGCGGTAAAGTAACATGCAAAACAAGATGCTGTCTGTGTTTGGCTTATGTTGGATTAACTGACTAACTAGCGAATACTGTTGTGTTATAGAAGAGTTTTTACTTTGATGTAACCTCATACTGTCAGATATGACTCAATTACTGTCACTGTAAAAGCCATCCACCCAGAGGCTTGAAACTCAGACACTATCTAAATATGATTAAAAAATGGTCACAAAGAGTGACAAGAGTTTGAATTTCAATTAAAAACGAACTATTTGACACTTGGAAAGTGCAACTATGAGTCTAAATGATAAAAGCATTCAATCAAGATGTATTCTAATCCTTAATAAATGTAAATGAAACTTAACAAACATCACAAAATGTCTGTTTTAGTTATACAGTGTGAATTCACACCTGGCAGGCTTGAGCGGCGTTGCATTCTATAAGTTTCCTTTCCATCGCACAGTCGGCGGATGTAGAAGCCGAGAGGCTTGATATCATCGATACGCTCTGTCACCACCAGGTCCTCGTGCACCAAGTAGCTGCGGTAAGAACCAGACTGGGACAAAAACAAGGCATGTTGTAGGAGTTATAATACATGTTCAACCCACCTATGGTCTTCCTCAAAACAAAAGCTTTTCAGAGAACATAACTGCAGCTAAATGTGAAAACAAAGAGTGGGCAGGAGCCTCAAACTTCTGCATTTTGTGAAACACTTTCACAGCGGATAATGAAATTCGGCGACTGCACCACCACCATCACCACCACCCACCAAGTGCCAAATGCTGTCCAACCTGTCATGGTGGAGAATTCAGTGAAGCCAAGTAAACTCTCAGTGCCTACATACAATCTCTGGACTGCCTGTTCTCAAACTTGGTTCTGCTGACAAAGTTCCACTATCATTAAAACTCCAAAAAACACATTTTCTACAGGCACTTGATCAAGTGCATGACAAAATCTGAAATGGAGCTTTGAAACACTAAAAAATACTAACTTTTACATTAACTTCACCAGTCAAAACAAAGTAATTGAAATTTTTAATGAATTATTGTTTTGATGCCTAGAAACAACTGTCCGTCGCTCTAAATGATTGCAATGCCTGATCACTTTACTATTTATCTGGCGCCATCATCAGTTCAAAATTGTAATTAACAAGCAAACACTTAGGCTCATGACTAAAACTAATGTCATTCCCATCAGTCTCAGCTTTACTTTGTTTAGTCTAGTAAACTAGCAACTAGCAAATCTTTTGTCATTGTTACTGTTGCAGTGTTTGAGTTAGCATGCTGATGTTAGCGTTTAGCTTACTGCATAGCTGTGCCCAAGTAGCCTCAGTGTGGCTGCAGACTTTCTGTCTTTGCAAATTTAATAAAACTAGAAACTTGTGCAAAAAATCTAATTTAAGATCTTCTATTACATATTTTACTACTGTCCTACTGAGTTCCTTACTCATCACATACCCAAAGACAATGAAAGAGAGCAAAAATAATTGAGCTCTAAATTCTGGTGATTACTCAGTCTGATTCATACAGTTACTAATATCCCATACTGTCTGGAACAGAGGAAGGTGATGTGTGCTGGAAATTTTTACTTTACAAATGACAGATATGCCAGATTTGCACAGGATTAAAGCAGAGACAATCTCTGGAATTACTATAAATCCCTGGATTTCCCCAGGTATTATTTTATCTTTAATTTTAAGGCTTATGCATGAGCTTGAGAGAGAGTGCTGTGTCAGTATGAGCTGTTCTTCTATTAAGCAAGACAGGTCTCATCTGATGGCAGCTGCGTCCTGAGATCCTGATCACTAGCTGATCACTGCTCACCATCAGCTGGGAGAAGAGGTCGATGAGATCCTGAGGTGGGAGCACCACCGAGGTGTTCAGAGGAATCACAAAGCAGGTCCTCAGAGTCAGGTCCAGATATGCTGTTAGCTTCTACTCACACACGCACGCACGCACGCACGCACGCACGCACGCACGCACGCACGCACGCACGCACGCACGCACTCACACACACACACACACACACACACACACACACACTAACACACACATATATAAGCCTCCTGTGGGGCCTCTCTATGAGTCACCTTGGCCGAGCTCACTTCCTCTTCATGATGTAATTCATTAGATGTCCCAGAAAGAGCTCACTATGATGGATGATGTCACTCCCATTGAAAAAAAAAGTTATCACTCCTCTTACTTGAAGAGACTAAATCGTCTAAAAAAATTTTAAAAATTATTTATTTGTATTTACTTTCTTATGAGAGTGTGATGAGCAGAATGATTCCTCTCTCATGTTTGTGTGCTGGAGTTAAAGCTGCATCCAGGAGATGATTAGCTTAGCTCAGCATAAAGACTGAAGGTAAGGAAACAGGCAGCCTGGCTTTTTCTAAAGGTCAAAATTACACTAATCTGGAGCTAATTTATTCACAGATCTCTGATTAATTTGTCCACAAACATAAATTTAAAGACAGCAGGGGTAGTTATTTGGTGTGACTATTTTTTGGCCAACAATGTGCAGGCAATCAGCAGAGAAGCTGCAGAGAGAAACCAACTTTAAGAAATTGTAACAGTCCAAAGCCTCTCATATCACAAATGGATGTTTTTTTTCTGTGCTTGTTGGCAGCTTTTTAAACATTAAAATCCAGGCTTTCTATTTTTCCCCTGATTTTAATGTTTATGCTTAGTTATGCTAAACACAGATACACGAGAGTGGCTTCAAACCCTATCATCTAACTCTCCCCAAAAAGGAAAAGCTCAATAATTATATCTCCCAAAATGTCACATTATTCCTTAAATAAATCCGGTTTGTGCAGAGAAGCAATTGCCAATTTATATATTCATGTGATTACTGCACAACTGCTGCAACTGTTCAGTCCCCAAGAGGGATAATTATGATTTCTTCAGCATGCCGTGAAAACTCGTTCTAACCTATTACACTGCGTCATTGCAGCCTAGTAGGATTTCTGCTGCTCATTGGCTCCCCATAGTTTTTTTATTAAGTGCACGTATTAGATTCTCAGTGCTGGAAAGTCAATCGGGTGAGTTCGGGTAGTGAGCTTGTTTTGAGACTGTTTGGAGATGAGAGCTCCAGCTGTCAAGTCGTGTTTCATCAGCTCGACTGTGTTTGGGTTTGTAATGCTTGTTTATTTATACAAAGACAAAGAGATAGACTGTGTGTGTGTATGTGTGTGTGTAAGAGAGACAGAGAGAGAGAGACAGAAAAATTTTAGGACTGCCCCCCTCTAACAGATAGAAATCCCTCTCCGGAAACTTAATTACAGTGGCTTATTTTTTTCCTTTTCATGTCCTGTTAAGTTTGTATTTGTTTTCAACCTCCGACTGTGGTGTTAGCCGTCGATTTTCTGTTGATCCCCTTCATTTCTTTGACATTAGTCCATGTCAATAAGCTCTCCCTTAGTGAAAAGACACATATGATAAATATCTTTTTAGCTGAGCCGTTTGGCTTTAGAAAACAGCTTGATAAACCGTCATGCAGGCAGGCAGGCAGTGGAAATTGATGACAACCTAATGTTACCTAAGATGATCAAATTAGGAATAAATGGGCAACTAGCACCACACGGATCCATCCCAGTAGATCCTAATCACTTTAGGGTCCCTGCTGTTGTGTCCCAGTGTCATAAATATAGCAGCAACATTTTTTAAATTGACTTTGGCTCCACTGAACCTGAGGGTTCCTGATTCTGTCTCTGAGCACTTAGGAGGGATCACTTTTCAAAGTGCTCTCCACTTACAATAGACATTAACAGACAATTCTCAAATCTGGTCATAGATGAATCTCATTCTACATTACGGTAAGATCTGTTTCATTTTTTAGATTGTTTGACATTAGTGTTTGAATCCCAAGGTTATATTTTAAACAGCATTGTCCATATGGAGTTCATTGTTCTACTCTCCTTAGAAGGTTCCAGTTGTTCTTAAATTTGACGCAGGTTCTTCTTGTGTGATTGCAAGTCAACACTGTTTTTTTTACAGACGGTCGTACCTTCTTCAGTCTTTTGCTGAGCTCTATTTTCTATGTGGGATGTGAGCATTTTATGCTAATGATGATGCCAAGGTTTCACTGTAAAATGCAGGATTATCAGTGCGGTCTAAGCAAAATGGCAAATGATTTGACCGCAAAATATCAATTTTTGTTAATCAACAAAAGTTTTCCATGTTCAGTGTTAGATGAAAAAGACAAGTATCTTGATTGTTTTACTAATAACATGATCCAATGTGGCCAAACATATTTTGGGGTCTTTTGCAAATGAATCTGTCAAGGTTTGATGATTATGCAGCAATTAATTAGGAAACGTGGATTTTGCAATATAGGACAATGTAGACCATGTGTATAGGACAGTGAAATGTGTGTGAGGTGTAAAGTAAAATTATAGAAGAGGTTAAGGGAGGTGATTACTGGGTTAAGATGATGGAATAATAAGACCTTATGATGTCTGTCACACTCTGTGTGTAATTTTGAATATCAAATCTAAAGTTCGGTTACTGTTGCATCAAAAGCTTGAAAAATAACATGAAACATCTTGAGGACATTTCTCCTCCAATAAGTCTAGACAGTCCATTTATAAGAAACAACTAGGGTGTTTTTAGAGAAGCGTATAAACAACAGGGGATAAATAACGAGCAGATTAAAGTAGAAAACACATCCTGAATCAATTTTTTGTAAAAAAAAAAGTCACTGTAAAGTTTTTTTATTAAATGTATAAAACTCATCTGACCAGGACAATCTGTCTGCTCTCCCCCTCTTTCTCTTCACTTCCTCCCCAGAAGGATCTACCTCTGCCCCGAAAAAGTAGCAGGTAAGTTTACAATCACACATTTGTTTTGATACATACATGTTGAGATATCTGTAGTTATCTGGGGTTTATGTTTTTACCCCTATGTGTGAATCTTTGTGGGGTTGTTCACTAAAGGCCAACTCCAAAAGTAGAGCTCCATTTTAAAATACCCAACTTCACAGCAGAAAAAATCAGCGGAAAAAAAACATTTTACATTTTTGCAGCCTGGTACAAAAAAAAAATGGCTCAGGTCTTTTATGACAACTCCATGACAACTGTAAGGGGGTGATATTTATATAACTCACTCTTCTAAATTAACCAAGGCCTGAAGTTTTGTGTGATTAAGAGCATGGCTGTTCTAAGCAACAGCAAGTGCTAACTGTCTGCTAGGTATCACATACTGATGGCGATATTTATCCTCACAGCTGCAGCGTCTTGTCCAAATATGGTCACTTCTGACACAAAAAAACAAGATGATGACGACCATACCACCAAATTTAATATACTGCCTATGATACAGACATAGTTGTTGTATGTGCAGAATAGATCGAGATGATAAAATTACACTCGATGTTTGGAGAATTTGGATCCAGGAGGATGTTCAGCTACTTCAGGACTTCAAATCTCTCCAGCTTTTTTATTGGAAGTCATGGTGAAGTGGTAGCAGTTTTCAGTGGGAGTCTTGTCTTCAGGCTGCAGCATGTTCCAGCTTTGTGGGAGCCCTTTCACTCTCAAGGCGTCTCTGTTGGCCCAATCTGTTGCACCAGTGAGCTGTGCAATGAAAGTTCAGCAGCAGGAGAGCCGAGCTGTGACCTCAGTGTCCCGCTTGGTTTTGGGAAGGCATAGTAGATGTTAAGAGAGGAGTGCTGAGAACAGAGAGCAATGTTCCCCTACAAATGAATTAAGTTAGAAAGCTGAATATGACCCCAGACTAAAGGATTTTAACCTGTGAGGAGGGAAAGACATGACAGAGATACTGCGTGAGGTGAAACTCTCAGGTACATGCTTCCATTGTAAAAGCCAGCGGAAGGCAGTTTTTGTTCAATGACTCGCTGATTTGGCCTCTTTGTCGGTAGCAGTGACTGTGTCAAATGACTCATGGAGGCAATTAAGGTACTTTAAAAAGCTTTAGTTTCCAAAGTGCTGCAATTTGCATGTATATTTATACTTCTTTTCAGAGTTATAATTCAGTTAACAAACATGATGTGTAAAATTTGTGGATTCAATGTCATCTGTACTTCCTGAGGATATTGTTTATTTCTGATTGATGTCCATAAATTTGAAGAGGAATCATGGGGAAAAGGTGCCTTTATATCTCCAGAGCTTTCAGCTTTGAAGATGAAAATGGTAAATCATGAGCAGAAATTATAAGGAAGAGACCCTCTCATGCCTCATCTCAGCTCTCATAGTGCTCTTGAATGGATGGTAATTCCTTTAATATATCAGTATTAAAGCCAGACGTTTAACATTGTGCGGCAGCATCACAGAGAGGGAGAGGTACAGTTGGCTCTTCCACACAGATGGATCACATTTAGCAGCTGAATTTTAAAACCTCTGGAGTAATTTTCTGTGTCATTTAGAAAAGAGTGAGATTGGATGATCATGAGAGTTTTGACAGAACTGATTAAAATATCTTAATTGATGGAACAGGCATACATACAAACATTTATGACCGTAAAAATGTGATGAAACCAAAACTGACAATGTTTTTTATTGCACCTGATGCTCTTGTTGCAGATTATGTGTCTCTGTCCGTGGTGCTGAAATGAAACTCTCTCTCTCTCTCTCCCCTCTCCCTAATGCTCAGTTCACCTTCTGTTTTTTTCTTTTTATCCACGTTAAAAATATCCCTGAAAATTACAGGATGACTTTTTTTCCTCACACAGACTTTGACGTGACATTAGCTTGGAGTGTTTGACTTTGGCACTGTTTTTTTAGCTACGTCTTAATTATTGCTCTCTTCTTGACAATATCCACCCTTCTACTGGGAAAAAAGTGTGAATGTTCTCTTCTACTCTTAAAGTTGGAAATGGAAAGCTGTAGCTGGCGGCTGCTGCTGCTGCTAAAAGCACTTCACAAATCAGGCAGAGTTTGGAAAAATGTCTTACGTATGTCAGCTTGAAAAGCATTCGAACATGAGGGAAGGTGTAATTTTCCACAAAATGCTTACACTTTGCTGTCATCATTTCAGCTGTTGAAATCCTTGATTTCTCTCTGAAATTGCTGTTATCCAGAGCCACACTTTTCCATCTCACTCTGCTTTCAGCTTGCTCACTTTTGTTCTGTGCGAGGAGAATGTGTATCACTAAACTCATAATACGTCTGTTTATCATGTAAACGGTTATTGTTGCACTGAGAGTTCTGGCAGCTCAGGATGTTCTGGATATGAAGCATTGCTTTAATTCCTTTTATGAATTTACCTCATTTTTTTATTTGGAAGAGGTGTCTTTTTAATATCCTGTGTGCATTTTACTCTGCAGAGGTTCTCTTCAGCCTCACAATGCTAGCTTATACATGCTAGGGGCTATTTTATATATAAGTACGATTATAATTTACTGCCTTACTTAATTTAACAACATGCTTTAGAGTGCGGATGTGCATGTGTGTGTGTGTGTGTGTGTGTGGGGTCATTGATCTAGTGTGCAGCACATGTGTGTGTCCCTGACTGCTGTCATCGGGTGTGTTTTGTCCCTGACCTCTGACCTGTGTGGCGGGGTGGCAGATGTCACAGCATGACATGAAGAAGACACTGGAGCTAGAGACTCACGGTCAGCTCTCCTAACACCCTGCACCACCCCCTCCCCCTTTTGGATTTTTCTACACACACATCCTCCTGTGGGTGGAGCTGGAGTTTTACACTGTCTGCATAATGGCTGGGTGTTAATAATAGAATGAGAATAAAATCATCTGAAGGACAACAAGGTTACCAAACACTGAAACCCAGGGAGGTTAAAAAAAGCTTCAGTGAAGAGAGAGAGAGAGAGAGAAAAACCAAAGAAAACATTATGTCTCCTATATGATATCATCCCTGTCTGTGACCCCCCACTGTGTTTTAGTGATACCTCCCCCCTTCCTGCTCTTCCCCCCGTCTGTTCTCTCCCATGTATATTTTATCTATCCAGACTCCAACATTAGAGGCGGCATCCATTATTGAATTACTCCCCTCAGCACTACTGTGCAACTGTCACCCCACGTCAGCCTTAACATTTGGTGCATTTGTTTCTAAGGGAAGGAGAGACACACACATGCACACACGCATACACAGAAAAATGGCATATCTCTTGGCTGAGCATTGCAGAGCAGCTCCTGTGTTATCTAGGGCAAATAGACGATGGCAAAACTCATCCAGTACTGCAATTTACTTGGAAAAAAGAGCTGTGTCTGCGTCACTGTGTCTCAAAACTTCCGGTAGTGCACTAGCTTGATATATAAGAGGTACACTGCATACTTACTTGTATAGTGTGTGATTTTTGACAGAGTTGTGGGGTCTAAAATCTAACACAGCCGTTGTCCATTTACTAGAAATGACAATCCCAACATTAACTTCTTCTTGCTTACTTTTAAGTGGTAAATTGCAACTGCTTGAACCTTTTATTATTAATAACTATTGAACATATTTGGGAATCTACTCGGTTCCATTCTTGCCTAAAAAATTATTCAAACCTATTAAAGTGATACATTAACAGTCCTAAAGTGACTTGTACAAACAGATTTGAGCCTGCTACACCATGTTGTTACTTCCTCCTCTTTGTGGGCAAGATGTCAACATATAGGATGCTAAGTTTCTTTTGTTTCACACTCACCTTTATGACCGTTTTGAGTACAACATCAGGGTAATAGTGAGCTGCATGTTGTTCTACATATCTGTGCCAACGCATTTCTGTGCTCAAAATAGCGAGCGTAAGTGTGGCCATGAATGCATGTTTGTCTAGGTGAATTTTTAATGATAAACTGAAGTTTTTTTTAACTGTATTGTGTTGCTTCATCTGTAAGGACTGACCCACTTCCCACCCTGCCTGTGACTCCAGGCACATGCACACACTGAAGATCTGAAATGGATCACAAATATTTAGCTTAATTTTTAAAAGGCTCAGGAATTTCCTTAAACACCTGAGGAAATGGGACCTGAAGAAGACTAAGTGTTGCATTTACTGAGGACTTTTCTCAGCTGCAAATTTATAAAATTTGCTGCTCTAACTTTATAACCCCCCCAAAAAAGTGCCTACAAACTAACCACAGTGCTTAACTAATAGATGTATCAGGTATAGCGATATGGTTTAATTATGTCAAATTTTATATTTTTTCATTGTTAACACAAGATAAGATCCAAACCAACAGTATATTTATCTGACTAATTAATACTGTCTCTGCAGCTAAAGCCTGTAGATTATCACCCTGTGCCTCTGTTGTTTTCCAAAAATCTCATAAAAACCTGGTGACATGTTCTTAAATTAGTGTGAACCTGGGCACTGAGGTTAGTTTGGGTCTGTCCTATAGACACCCATCAAATCTCCATGAAAATAGTTCCCAACAAATTAACCTATTACTGATGTTTTAGAAACATTTACTTTTAACTACAGTGTACGGATCTTTTTTTTTGCTAAATTCCTTTTTTTTTTGGTATTATTAAAGGTTTGGGGTAAAGATTTATGTACTCAGTAAGAGCCAGTGGATTTACAGCCTGGAAAAGAGATTTATTGACAATAACAAATACACACGGAAAAAGCACAGATTATTGCCATCTTTTTTTTTAACAGCTTTTGGACAACAATGGAGGTCTCCAGCGATACAGAGGAATAAGTGATACCAAGTTTTGACAACACAGACAAATCCATTTTTATTGGTTTTGGTCTTTTTTATTGACAATAAGATAAATATAAAACATTTCAGTCTTTATATTTAAATTACATGTTTTTTCAATAACATCAGTGGTGGTATAATTATGCTCTTGAGCCATCTGTAACATACACAAAATCACACAGAATAACACACTCTCACGTGTGAAAACCAGCTCGCTGTGCCCTTCCCTCCCTCTGTCTCTCCTTCCCTCTGTCTTGCCATTCACATTAGTCCTCACTTCACTGCTCTTCATCTCTCCTCCTCTGATTGGCTTTTCATTCTCTCTTTCTTTCTCCCTCCTGCATGCTGTTTTCCCTCTCATTCATACTACATACATGCATTACCCCCCCCTTCCCTTTTTTCTTGTTCTTTCCCTTTCTCTCTCTCTCTCTCCCTCTCTCCCTGCCCCCCTCCCCCCTTGCTCTGTCGCTCTACACTTCCTGGCTTGGCACGATACCCTTGAGAGCAGCCCCACAATCCTCTCTCCTTCTGAGAGGGATGCTCGGCAGTATTTGCCCCTCTCTTTCCTGTTCCTCCGTCTTTAATTCTCTCGTTTCCTCTCTGACATGGCAGACATTTCCAAATCTGTCTGATCATTTAATCTCTCTCTCTCTCTCTTGCACACACTCTTGCATGCACACTCACATGTGCAGAGTCACGGCGAGACATCGGTGAGTGTGTGTGTGTGTGTGCATGTGTTAAACTGGCCAGAGGAGGCTACTGACATGCCGGCGTGGAGCGTAATCGCTGCCTCTTGACTGCCTCTGTGAGTGTGTGTGTGTTTATTTCTCTCTGTGTGTGTGTGTGTGTGTGTGGAAGCTCAGCTGCTCTCATGTTCATCTGCCAACACAGCCTCTGCTGCTGAGAACATGTTTCGACGCACAAAAAGGTAAACGGCAACAACGTGTCTCCGTGCAGTCTTTGTGACCGCTGTGATGCCCTGCTGTTGTTAGTGTGTGTTGCTTCATGGCAGGAGGTTGTTGTGTTTTTCCATGATGTTTCCGTTGTCCCTGCCAGCTATCATGCTGTCTCACAGTTGTCTCCCAGTCTCCATTTAGCTCCAGCAATATGGTGTGTGTGCTTGTGAGTGTGTGTGTGTGTGTATATATGTATATTTGATGTTTTAACATACATGTGTGTATATGCAATGTGATTTTGTGCATACTGTTTTAACTGTCTGCCTGCAGAGCTTTTAAAGTACATTGAGGCTTGATCATTTGTTGGCTTGTGTGTGTGTGTGTGTGTGTGTGTGTGTGTGTGTGTGTGTGTGTGTGTTTGTTCTAATGGATCACATACATTGACTGTCATTTGTATTTATGTCCTTGTTGAGATTTATTGTATTGTTGCACATGTGCACAAGGATTAAGTCTGCTTTAGATTAAAGCTGGTGACGTCTCACTCTTTTACACGTATATTCACATGGACACACACACCCACACACACACACACACACACACACACACACACACACACACACACACTGGAAGGTATGTGTGCATTGGCCAGTAGCCTGTGTGTCAGAGATAGCATTATGAAGTGAA
The DNA here is from genome assembly GCA_029814765.1 of Acanthurus leucopareius. NCBI lineage: Eukaryota > Metazoa > Chordata > Actinopteri > Acanthuriformes > Acanthuridae > Acanthurus > Acanthurus leucopareius. The sequence continues at coordinate 19,445,781 of JAQMCX010000043.1, read as the reverse complement.
GGCATTATTGACAGTGTCCAGGGAATGCTTGTGCAACAGAGAGCCAACAGTGGGCAGTGCTGTCTGCTTGGCACGAGTCCTGTCACTTCTTTTTCCTTCCTCCTCACCTCATTCTCTCAAGTCCATCTTCTATTCTTCACTTCCTGGTCCTAATATCCTTTCTTCTCCTTGCTTGCAATCTCTCATGTCTGTTTTCTTCAGTTTTTCTGTGTAATTCTACTGATTTCCCCCAGTTATCCTCAATGACCCTTCTTCTCTTCTCCTCTCCTCTCCTCTCCTCATCTCTTTATTCCCTCCTGCAGTCCTTCATTTTAGCTTTCCTCATCTCATCTGATCGCAGGGGGATTAGTCTGAGTCTTCACCGTTGCTTTCACTGTTGAGGGAAGGAACAGCGGGATTTTCTGTTTATGAGCAAGAATAAAGCCTCCCTCTCTCTGACAGTCGGCCGTCATGCAGTGTGTGCCTGTGTGTGTATGTGAGAGGACATGCGTGTATGTTTGATTAAGGGTGTGTTTGCTTATGAGCTAGTACATGTGTGTTTACTGTGGCCCTGTAGGAGCTTAGCATGCTTACAGTCTGTATGTTGTTTTTTTCCGTCCTCATGTCTCTTTCATGTATATAAATGTGTTCATGTGTGTGTTTTAGCAGTGTAGCATGATATTAAATTCCACTTTTGGAATCAGAGAGATCATTCCATTGTTGTTGGGGCTGCAACTGATGATTACTTTCACTAATAATAATCTGTGAATTTACATTCATGATAGATCATTTGATAAGCTGTTTGATCAGAGGGTGACATCTTTAAATTCCTTGTTTTGCCAAAACTTAGTATAGTATACAATATATTGAATTTACAATCATAAATAGAGAATATAGAAATGAAAGAAAACAAGTGATTGTTTGGCTTGTTTGTATTGTAAATGACTTTAACATTCACTAATCATCAAAGTTATAGTCTATAATAGTATAATTATTGACTTATTGTTTTGACACTAGGCATTATAATCTTTTTGATGTATGTGTATTTGCATGTGAACATGTTTTTGTTAGTAGAGTGAGCAATGTATGGTATATAATATAATATATTATATCAATAAGGTGACATGAGACCAGGTAATACTGTCCTGGATTTTGGATGTTATTTTACATCGTGCTGTGGCAGGAGTACTTTCTTTTTATGGTTTTTAAGGCTTAATTACAGTGAAGTGATTTAATTTGCTGAACTTTTTAGCCTCTAGCTGTTTCAATATTTACCTTTAACCATTTGGCCATTAAATCCACATGACTGCTGATTATTTATCAAAAATCTCTTTTTTCAGTCAAAGCATCAATAATTGTCCCTTCAGTAATCACAGTCTTAGCATCAAGGTATTTGATATTGTCCATATCACACAGCCACATCTAAAATGTGGCTTTTACCCTCAACTGAACATTTAGATAATTCCTTTTGGATTATACAGATATGTTTATCATGTATTAACTATCAGCATGAAAATACCAAGATACAATTTTTTGGTCAACACTGCAGCCTTACTTTGTACTTTTTTAAATTTATTTTTCTTGTGCTTTTGTCCCTTGTTATCTGTGAAGCATCTTGTGCTGTCTTTGGCAACATGAAATGTGCTATGTAAATATATTAGCACTGACATTGCCTCACTTTTCAGTGTTAATATTAAATTGGTCTGGGTATTGAACCTTAAAACACTTTGGAGCAATCATAATATGAGCACTGAGTACCTCTACTGTTGGTGAGAGTCTGAATTTTCTCACATTTTAGACAAAAGATGATATTCATGAAAGTTGTGTTAAAAGAGATGTTAGAATTTAACTTTAAGACCATTTTAGAGAAACAGTTTTGCTGCTGTTATACTGTTTAGCATGACTACAGGGAGCTTTCGCTGCTTTTTAGTTTACCCTAATTGATTTAAATGGTGTAGACAAGAACAGCACTGAAATAAAGTTCAACTGAATCCTCCAAAATCATCCTGCATTTAAAACATCATCTCTATCAATCAGTTTTAAGAAAACTGCATATTTAAACCCATATGAAGGTCAGATTTCTTGCATTTATGCGCAAGACTGCATCAGTTTAAGCTAAGAACACATAATGAACAAGCAGCTGAGTGTATAAAAAATACCGCTGCTTGTGTTTAGACTTTTAACAACAGGAATCTCTGGCACCTTCTGTTAAAGTGAAGAAGTATTATGTATAAAAATTCTCACTGTAAGAAATTAACAAGTATTATTTATTGGTGTTATTTGTTTTGGTTATTTTTGTCTATTGTAGCTGAAACTCAAGCGTTGTATTAGTACTAGCATTGAATGTTTTTAAACTATCCCCGGCTCTAATTCAGACTTATAAATTTAGATTTAGATGTTTCTTTCATGCTGTTTTTTTTTAATTATCTTTCTTTGTGTGTCTCTCTTTCTTTGCTGCTTTTCTGTATTGTGTCGTTTCATTTGTGCACGTTGTGTTTTCTTGGCTGGCTGCAGCAATTAAGAGAGATAATGCTTTGTGCCCACTTCCAAACAGATTGAGCTAATGGAAGATGGTAAAAATGAGAGAGTAAGAGAGAGAGAGAGAGAGAGAGAGAGAACAGGAGGCACGAGACAGAGAAAGTAGCAGAGCTACAGGGAGAGGAGAGTCGGGGTGGGGGATGAAAGACTGAGCCTGAGGTAGTGTCTCAGCCTACATTTAAGAGTAGCCCACCGGGGTTAACTGAGCCCATGACGATACACTCGCAGCCTCTCAGTCTGTATGTCGACTTCCTTCCCTCTCACTTGTTTTTCCCACTTAGAGGTAAAGTCCTTTTTTGTTGTTGTCTCGGATTCTGAGATCATAAAAGGGAGAAGGACAAACAGGAGGGGGGAAATAGGGTACTGAAGCCTGATGAAAAAAGGGCTAAGGAGGTTTTGGAACGTTTTTCTTTCCAAGAACACGAGAATGCATGTCTATCCCACTCATACACAGTACATAAAGTATTATCCCACTCATGCATATTGTTTCAGTGCATGTGATGCAAACGAACCCACACACAGACAACACACAGGACATCTCATCCCACATTTCATACACATTATTAATGTGAAGCCAAAAAATCCTCCAATCCAGCCGAACTGTCAGAAAAACACTGTTTGCGATGTGATGTATTTGGCCTATATGCTCTCTTTGGCTTATACCTACATGACACTGAATATTTAATGGTTGCATCAAAACAACTCAGCTTGATTCAGTAGTTTCCATTTTGCACACATCTACCATCTGTTGAGGTTGCTGTCCTCTTCGTGACAGGTAATTCAGGCTATTATAAGCTTCAGTGCAGTATACATTATGATGATGGACCTGATAGCTTATAAGTAGGTACCATAATTATCTACTTTGATATCAAACACTGAATCATTGTTACAATGATGCACATACTCAGTGGTGTCATGGCTTTTAGAGGTTAGTAAATGAAGGTGCTCTCAGATATTTTTGTCTGCAAAATGCTTATCTTCTATCCTTGCAGCACCGGATTTTGTAGGTTTAGTGACAGGTGATATTTGAGCAGTTGCATTGCTTTGCCGGTCTCTTTTTTCAGGAAGTGATAGATAGCACAGAAAATGATAACTTCTCTCCATGCTCTACTCATGTTGTTTGCACCATGACAGCACCATCTGTTACTGGCTTGTGTTCAGGCCGGCCTTAACCAAAACACACAGACTGTTGGGGGTTTATCTTTGATATTGCACTGACATGATAACACAACATTTCATATACAGCCGTGCATTGGGAGACAACCTGGGAACATGAACTGCATGAAAATGAAGTTTCAGTCTTCTAAAAATAATTTTTTTTTATGTATTTCTCGATAAAATATGATTCTGCTTGTAGGAGAAAGTTAAGCTGTGCATTAAGGGTTTATGCAATAATTATTAGCGAATAAGCTTATTTAATTTATACAGACACACAGCGTCATCCTGTTTTGCTAATGTGAGCACAAATCATTGCTGCAGCAACAGCTTCTATTAGTATTCATTCCTAACATGCAGAATGATTGAAAGTGTTATTAGATTTTAAGAGGAAAGCAGAGCACAGTCTGTTCCTGCAAATAGTTTGAATACTTGAGCATCAAATTAATTCATGACCTTTGAAACTTAATCCGTGAACTGAGCTCAGTTGACTTACAGTTGGCTGTACAAATGACATGAAGAAGACGTGTCGAGAAGAGTGAGACTTAGTAGAAAAAGCTAGTAAGTGTATGTTGAGTAAAGATACTCTTTTTGAGTATTTGTTCACATGTTAGCATGTGTTAGAGCTGCACCAACATGATTGTGGAGGTGACATCCACAGGAGATATTACAGTATGGCTGCATCACATTTTCCAATATGTTATTTTTAACGTTTTGTGTAAGTGTCATATTGGTGTTTAAATTTTGTGCATTGCTATTCACACTATCCTAGCTGGAATATTTCATACAGCCACTCTGTTCCTTTTCCATGCAGGTTATTTTACAATCACTGCAATAATTGTACCTTTTTTCTACAAAAAAAATCTAGTTTTTTATTTCTCAAACAAAAATCATTTAGCTCAACCTCCAGAATGTACCAGATAGTACAGCTGAAATGATGAGTTGACTTATTAATAGGTTGATCAACATACTAGTGATTGAACAAAACAAGCATCTGAAGTTCCAAGTCAACTTGGGCACTTTGAAAATTGTTATACATACGTCGTGCACAATCATCTACTCAAGAAAGTATTTGGTAGATTAATGGATGAGAAAAAATTATGCTTAAGTTGCCGCCCTGCTGGATAGAAAGTGTAGTGCAAAGTTATAAAAATGATGAAAAAGATGCAGTGACTCTACATTCTAAATATCATCCATTGTTATAAACAACGCCTAGCTATTGATAAAAAGTACTGAAAAAACACACGAAAAAACATCAGTTTTAAATGTTTATGCTTACAAATACAGAATGTGATATTTGTTGAGTATGTAAACAGACACACATATACTCTGAGCTTATACAACTTTTCTATTTTTCTGCTGTCAAACGAATGTCTTCAAAGTTTCGTCTTCACACAGTAAAGTTCATCTGACGTGCTCCGATGCTGAGAACGATTCATATAGAAATGTCTGTCCAATGTAAACACCTCCACTCTGAGGCCTCTCGCTCCTCTGTGTTTTGAATTGCTTAGGTGAAGCCAGCTTTTACATTCTCTGCCTTTGTTTTTTTTTTCTTTTCAGCATCATAGGATTTAATGTTAGTGTGACCTCAGCCAGAGAGCTCAGTCACGTTTTCAGGTCCTGGTTTGCAGGGGGGGTTGGAGGGGGGTGTAAACAGCCCTGCACGCAACATCTGAGCTGAACAGACACAAAGAAAAAGAGAAATTGTAGGTACTGGCTCGTACTCCTGCTCTCTTGGTGCAAGCATTGCCCTCTCTTCTTGTTTTATCAGAAAATTTAATTCACATATTATAGCATAGTCATGCATTTTATTCTGCTTATTGCCAATCCAATATGAAGAGATATGAATTCATTTCGGGGGAAAGGCCGGCATAATGTTGTGCAACCTTTATCCTATAACACAGTAGATGATCATCTGGGCACTAAATGTCAAAGCTGTTCATTTAATACTGAACTACTTAACTGTTCTCCAAGGTTGTTGGAAACCATTAGTGCCATAATAAAGCCTTGTAGTATTACACCAGACGTTACATTGAGTTAGGTGTCCTACTGCCATCTTCATTCTTTCTCTCTTCTAAGAAATAGAAGCTGTGGTCTTTCTTGGAGTTCATATGCATTAGCATGTAATCAGATTAAATCATTTTAAATGTCCATTAGACATGCTGTGAGAGTCTCCACTCATGCAAATGAGTGCTACTCACTGAAGAGAGGGTTTTATACTTTGTAGTTGATAGCCATGGGTCATTTGCTGAATACGGTCACAGTGGTAACAAAGTGAAATGTTATGATTGGGGCGATTCAGAACACTCCTCAGGTCCGTACATACAGCAGCAAAGATATGCAAACAAAAAAAGGTGACAGACTGATGCAGACAAACAGGAAAAGCAGCAGACAAGAGACCGATAGTGACACTTGCAGAGATCCAGATAGGTCTTTGCACTGCCACAGCTTCCTGCTGCATCACCGTGCCTGAGGATACACTTTCACACCTTTAGAGGACATCTGACAACACCTTTAAATGAAGAGAAGTGACTGAAATAGACGTCTGGTTGTTTATTGTGTCCTGTTGTGTTCTATTTATGTGCTGTGCCCCGACTCGTGTGTTTCAGCCCACTGAATCTTTGGATGCAGTGTGGCTGTATTCAAGTCACATTTTCTATTATCTTAAAGCATAAACAAAAGGCTTATCTCGACTTTGCTGTAATTTACAAACATTTGTTAAATGACTGTGATAGAGGAAAATGTCTCTGTATCACATTTTTCTATCATCATCACCATGTCAAACCTGGTTAACTGGTGTGTTTGAGCAGCGCAGAGACTGAAACTGTGTTAAAAGCAAAGCATATCCAAGACTGTACTTACACAAAGAATAGGAAAACTCGTGTGATGAAATCAGCTGAAATCAAGATCCAGATCCTGGACTTTTCCAGGCTTTTTTAGCTTCATTCAGTCTGCATTGGTAAATGAACCTCCTCAAGTCATCAAATGACCTGAGTGTTGAATGTCGGTCAGTTGACTTGGGGGAAACTCACAACCAATGTCTCGTTTCAGAGACTGTCTGTGTTTGTGACAACAACTGAGCCAGTATGACTTAAGTCTGAATTAAAAACAACCCAAAGTAATTAATTAATACAGCAATTAGATCTTGATTTGAGATCTGAGAGATCTGAGACCTCATACTGAGTTCAAGGTTAAAACCAAAACCCTCAGAACAGAACATCAGAAATTAACAGAATATCACCAAATGAAAGCTTACTTACATTCTAGCTGAGAATTAGATGAGACTTAGATGAGAATATTGAGGCCATTCTCACATCACGAAATGAATATGACACTGAAGCAACAAAACAGTTAGCTTAGCATAGCATAAAGAGCATAAACTGGAAGAAACTGCCAGCTTTGCTTTGCCTACAGTTAAAAATCTACCTGGTCAGCACCTTGAGATCTCAGTATTGACACAGTATATCTTGTTATTTTAATCCGCACGCAGACGGATATGACTGGATGAAATCATTGTGCCAAGCTGCTGTTCAACAGGAAGAAGTTACACTGTTTGTTTCCTGTTTATGTACATGTTTTAGCTAAAATAAATCAATAGAGATACCATCTTTTCAGATAGAGAAAAACAGATTTCAGAGGTCTTCAAATGACCAATTTAAGCCAAAGTGTTCAGGGGAAGCAGGCAGCCTGAATGCATGGTGGCTTGATGGGCGTTGAATCAAGATGGATCCCTCTCTAAGTTGATTTGGAAATCAGCTTCAGGGCCTGCAAGATTTCTTTATTAGTCCACTCTTTGCATCAGCTGGCCAGGTGAGAAAACAGTTTGACTCTGAGCCAACATGTTTATCATCCACTCAACTGGTCAGTAATTTAAGCCGTCAGCTACCTCAGCTGTCTGCCAGCCAAATCTTTATTCAATCATACAACAAGCTGCTTACCCACCAGTTTGTTACATAATCTGTGGGTTACTGGAGCCTCAGTGAAACATACCATCCTTTTTATTATTGAACTACGACTGAGTTGTATTGTAAACTGAGAATTTCCTCTTAGTCACAGCATGAATTGCCAAAATTACTGTTTTTTTCTAGTTTGCTGAAATGACTGGGTGACCTGGTTAGTGTTTCATCTTTTGTCTTAGATTTCCTTTCTCTGCCTTCTTCTCTAACTACTTTTGTTTCTCTTGTACAACTGTGGAGCTTTACATGTTACTTTTTTTGTGAAGCTTTGCTATCATTGTTTTCTCTTCATGCTTAGCCTCTCCTTCATGGGGAATAACACCAAAGCCTCTATTTATGTCTCTGTACTACATTGCATAGCAACAAGAAAGCCATGTGACTAACCCCTGCAGCAACCCCTTACACTAAGACGGTCTTATCCTAAGTTCTCTTCCTGGTTTCATCTTGTTAATGTCTTTTCTCCCATCCTTCTTCTTTTACATTACCTGTTTGCTTTCATCAGCTGCCCATCACTCATTTGTTCCTTAGTCTCTATCTGAATGTCTCACGCTTGATAAATCTGCCCACAGGCTTGATTGGGCCACTTTCCAGAGATTGGGATCAATCTAGATCCTGGTGGATGTTTCAGACACTGACAGTAAGAACAGCGGATGCTGCATAATAAGATGCACTGACAGGGAGCTGCCTGTTGGCCCAGAAAGCTTTTTTAAAGGGTTAGCGTTTTATCCTGTCCATTTCCATGCCATTTCCCACACTTGTAAACATGCACTCACCTTAAAGAGGTCCTGGGGGGGTGGGGCAGAGAGAGAGAGAGATGTAGAAATGTCACCTGACAGGAAGTGAGCCTGGATGGATCGATGGTGTAACATCAGGAAGGTCTGGTGTCCTCTGTGCCCTGTGAGTCAGCACTCAGAGCAGAAGATGACACTACCGACTGACAGACAACACACACACACACACACACACACACACAGGATGCACACACGCACACAGAGTTAATAATCAGCCACTTAAAACACATTAAGCATGCATAAGTGCTCACTCACACCAGTCACAGGCACTCGTGTGCATGCAAACAGGTAATTAGTGAAGGTCCAGCAACATGCACACAACATTCATGCTGAGGAGCACACGTGTTGATGCCCCCGTCCATAACATGCTGCACCAGACTGTTTAACATCCTCTCTCGGTGTGCTATCAGCCTGCCAGTGTCTGCACTTCACTCTGAACTGGCTCATGCCTTTAATTGAGTTTGCGTAATGTGGGGCTGTGCTGTTTAAATGGCTCATGGTTGTGTTCTTATCAGTGATCAGTTGTTGTAATGGAGGTGTTCAGCTGACTGTTTGTAATATAAAAGTCAGAGGTCTCTTTGTGGACAGAGCGTTGCAAAAAAGAGGACAGACTGATCATGAGAGGTCATTTAGGGAACAATTACCAAGGGCCAGAGAAACAGAATGAGTTTAATTGCTATTATTTACACAAACTATTTAGAAATGACAGAAAAGATCGTAGAAAGTTGTTTATAGGCTTTTGTTTAAAGGAAACAAGTACATATTATCTTCTACAAAGGAGGATGTTTCTTCTTTCAGTCATGAAAATATCTTTCATATATATTTCAGAATTATGTCTTTTAATTTAAACTGAAAATATATCTGCTAAATTCTTGCTTTTACTCATATTTGTATCTATTTGCACTTTTATTAATTATGTTGCTCTCGTTGTTTGAAGCTTCAGTGTCCACAGGTGAAGGTGTCAATGTGAGGACAAGTAAATGAAATACAACAAAAAAATCTATTATACTGAACATGGTTAACATCAAACCTGCAGTGTTTTAGCATGTGCATGGTGGGCATGTTAGCTTGCTGATGCACAACCACATAAAGCAGCTAACATGCAGTCTTGTTAGGGACCTTTTTGCATTTTGCTTTGATGCTTCACTTCCTGTGGAGGAGATTTCCTGGCAACCAGCTGACGCAAATTTGACTTATTATCTTTGAGATCACTGTCGGTGAAAATGTTTTTGTTCCTCTTGATTATAGTTTGGTCTGACAAGGGTATTTTACATTAAAACCTTGCCTGATTTAACCTTTGTAGTTTTCAAACACATTGTCGTCCCCTGTATTTATTATGTCTATTGCTGACATCCTGGTGCAAGGTGACACTGCAAAAATGATGTCAAACATGAGCAGTCAGATAAGACAAGTTTTAAGCAAACCTTGGAAAAAAACCTCAATTCAAATATTCGAAAGTAATCAGTAAAATTATCCCTCAAACTGTCCCCTTTAAACCTCCATCACAGTTTACATATTGACTTCCTGCACCAACTTTAACCTGACATACCTGCTGTAGCTGAGTGCACATATAATTTTCCTGTGCAATTATTAGGCGGTTTTCTAGATTCTGCTTGTAGTTTCATGTCTAAATATAATCTCTTGCTAAACTATTGGCTGGTTTACAACTTTGCCTCCATGAGGTTTCTGCCCCGTCTTTGTTGTAGCAGTGATGTTGTGCAATTAAATTGGCTATTGTACCCAATAGTGTTGTATTGATTAACCAGCCGTAGCCTATTTTTTATTACTGGACAGGTACTTAATGCACTTGTTCTCTCCTGACTTAACAACCAAGGGAGTGTAAAAGCACCAGGGAAGCCTGAAATTTGTAGTTTTAATGACCTGTATCCAAATTATGTTGTTTGTATTACCGTTACTGCAGTGATGGGTGGAGACAATGTGGGACAGCTTTAGGGCTGTGTGAAGGGACCAACTATGTGCGTTCGTATTTTTCAACGAGTGTGAACATCCATGGGAATGTGTGTGTGTGTGAAAGACTAATAGCCCAGTGCCAGCTGAAGGCCTGCAGGGGGATAATTGCTCGTCAAAGCTTCTGCACGAGTCATTACTACAGATTTAACCTCTGCCACCCCCACAGCGGGTTGACCAGAGTGCTGCAGCCAATGACAACCCAGGGTTTCATTATTGGAAGCAGGGGAGACACAGGCAGACGCTGTCACATCTGTACGTCTGTATTCGTGGTTTGAGGCCTTATTGTTCTCTGGTGGTTACCTTTGACTTTGTCTGTTTATATCATCCTCTCAACATTACTGTTTTCACCTGTCACTTACAGAATACCTTTTTCTAAAAGCTTTTATTCTAAAATTGTCAAAACTAACATGTTAGAAAACATTTGCTCATTTATTCAACCAGCAATACACAGTGTTATTTAACTTAATAATTTTTCTTCCATGTGATTGAGGTTAAAACAATGCTCACTCTCTCTTAGCTCCGTTTTTTGTCTCCAACTCCTGAGAGAAGTTTTTGGTTCTTTAGCTGATAAATGTTTACCAGGTGGTCGCTCACTGTGTCTGTTTGCTGTTTAGTGTAAATCAGTTCAGTAAAGAGTCGGTTTATCAGAGCTAAAGAAATGTAGTGTGACCGAAGACATCAACTTTAAGATGCTAAAGTAGGAGAACTTCTAAATCTGTGATGATTATCAGTGACTTTATGTCTAAAGGCGACATCTTTTCAAAACAATAGAAGATATTTAATACATTTTTCGTGTTTGAAGACTAAATATTTGAGCCAACTGAACTGTTTTATTGTCTCATTGTGTTTTTGGAAACATGTATCTGCAAATGTCCAATAGAAATGCTCAGCATTATGTTGAAAACACACATAATTCTACCTAATTCCTTTCTACTGTCGCTAATTTTCATTATGGAGGATTTTTCTTGAGAACGCCTGGATGCAAAAACTCGCTGCATCTTACAAAACAAACAATAAAACATGGAATTGCATTGCACCTTTTGATAGACTTGACCAGATATAGCAAACACTCTCACAAAGACACACTTTGTTACTCTTTCAAATCATAAAAGTTTGTTTTTCACTTGCAGCTCTCTGGTCAACTCTGGTGTCCGTCAAAAGAAACCCACACAATTGCAGCATGCACCACTGACCCCAATGAATCATACTGTGTGTGACTGACAGCACCACGCGCCTCACCACTACTCCGCTGTCACACACAGACTGAGCCTGCATGATGGATTACACATTGGATTATGATGGATTATGAAACTGGAATTCATGTCAAAAACACACAAACACTCTTTGGCTTGGAGAATTTAACAGACACCGACTCATCACACAGATTTTTTAAATTTACTGTCCTGAGATCACCTTTAAAATTTTATGTGTTCGGTTCAATTTGAATTCTATTTCTTACTCTGGCAAAAAAACGAAGAAATGAGTCGGAGATGCCACTGTGTGCTTCTTTTCGGTGTGACTCTAAAGCAGTTGCTATGGTAACGTTGTACATTCCTCTCGTCTCTCCTCTTCATCTTTCTTCTTCTCTGTCATTTCATCATGAATAGAGAAAATTTGTTCCTTGATTAACTTAATTGGATCTGAATGGGTTCGAATATTATAAAAGAAAGTGTCTCCTTTTCAGTAAAGCTTCGGCTTTCTATTCAAAATTCATGTGTGCACAAGTAGATGGCTGAATGAATCCAACTATCACCATCTGCCTGAAAACAGAGGAGGTGGAGAATGATAAAGTTGAAGATTGTTTGGCTGTAAACCGAGTCTGTGTTGGTGTTTGACCACAAAACTAGAGACAGCCTTAGATTTATGATTCAGTGACGGCAACATGCAGCATACTAACTGTTTCTGTACACACAAACACAGACACACACACACATACATAAACACACCTTCTTAACCAGATTGAGGCAGGATGAGCCCAGGCTGCATGACCATAACTGTGACAGAGTGATTTAAAGTCACATTTGCACACACACTACCAGCACACACCCCTCTCTTATCTTCTTTGCTTTCTCATTCCAGTGAATCTACAACATGTTAGTTATAATTCCTCACAGCCACCTCTGGCTCCTGTCCTGTAACCTTTACTGACTGCCACCGCTGTGACGGCTAATTATGTGGCCAGGCTGAGACAGGGAACAAGGCAGGACAAGATGGGCTCATAGGATCTTCTACTTACATATTCTATCCTGCTTTTTAATGAGTTAAAGAAGAACACAGAGGTGGACTGACACAGCACCTGCATCAGGATGCTTTTTATTGGCTGAAGCTCAGCGTTTTATAGCATCACACTCAACAAGCTGGTGGACAAACTCTGTGTTGTGGGGCTAACTCCTTCCATATGCTACTAGATACTGAATTTTCTCATCAGCTGCCCCAAGAATGTCAAACTAGGCAGGAACAACTCATCCATCCTTACCCTGAGCACCTGTGTACCCCAAGACAGTGTGCTGAATCCCTCGCCTTTATGCACTCTTCACGTTTGATTGCCAATCCACAGCTTTAACATTGTGCAAATGTTGCAACCATCATAGGCTCATATTGGAAAATGAGAGAGTTCAGAACATCACTGACAACAACGTGGTCTTATACACCAAAGGGACTGGAAAGACCAAGAGTGGTGCATAAGACATAACAATGCCTTTAATTTCTAAGGAGCCTGAGGAGAGCTAACCTCCCCTAAAAGCTGCTTGTCAGCTTTCTCAGTGGCACTACAGAGAGCATCCTGACAAACTGCATGACAGCCTGGTACAGCAGCTGCACAAAAGCTGACAAAAGGCCCTCAAGTGTGCTGTGAAAACAGCAGAGGACATTGTTGGCATTGAGCTGCCATCACTAGAGCATATTCAAAGCACTCATTCCTTGAAAAGGCTAAGAACATCGTGAAAGACATTACAGACCTTGGACACCAGTTGTTTTGGATCCTCCTGTCACACAGGCACTTAAGAATAATCCCTATGCTTGTGACGTCATTTGGAGCCAGATTTTGTGCAGGAGTGATGAATTAACAAAGTCACGATATCGAGGTCCTGCCCATATTGCTGCCTGACCCAATCTCGTACAAGGACTCAGCTGTCAGTCATGTCACAGCCCTCTTCACAGCATCTAATATCCAATCCAAAGCAAACTTGTCAGACAAAATGAACACTTTAACATAAACCAGCCTGATGGAAACTACATAAAATAACAGCAAACACCTTTGTGAAATATTTCTTTGAAGTTTACTTTAAATGTTAGTTTAGCCCATATCCCATCTGCTTGCATGGTGCACATGGTTTATGACCAATGAAGCCAGCCACTAGGGGGCAATTAAGACAGATTGGCTTAGTTTTGAAGGGGTATCTTGTCTATCATTATATGCAATAATTAACTCACTGTCATCAACTTTGGCGGCTGTTTTCCTTGAAAACGCTCTGATAAATCCTCCGTACACAGCCTTCTCATCACTAAACAGGAGACAAGTTATTTGGTCAACATGGTGGAGTATGTTGCACCTGCAAAAGACAAATATTGTCCTCAACAGCGGATGGAGACCAATGAAAAGATTAAATGAGAGTAATTATTGGACGTCTCTTTGCCAGGGGGGTACAAACATGTCTCATGGAGAATATGAATGTTGCTAGATGTGTAAATAGGCTCACACTCCTGCCCCAACAACCTTATAAGATAAGATAGTGTGTTTACCAGTTTTTTGTGCTTCCCCCAAATGGTCAAAACAAAAGATCAATTCATGCATGTTTAGTGGGGAACTATTTTTTTTTCCTTTAATTTGTCACCCATCTGTTGATCAATCTGTCCAACACAACCAAATCCAATTAGACCAGGTTGCAGTGTAGACAAAAGGGACTCTACTGTCAGTATTGTAAAACCTTTGTCTAAAACAGAGGTTTGTGACTTGGAACTTGGTGTTTGCCTGAAGTGACACTTCAAGCCTTTGATGAAACACTGACAGTATTAGTAAGTGGAGTAAGGTGCAGTACAGTAAATGGAAGTTGAATAATCAGACTGAGAGACAGCGAGGACAAATCAGTACAAAATAACAGCACACATTGGACTGCATCAAATACATTATGTGAGTGGATGTTGGAGCTTCCACAGATGGGTCTGTCTGCCTCCTCTCCACCCATGCTGCTTCCAAAGTATGTGCATCTCATAGCTTTTACAGGAAGTAGCAAGACACTAATTTGACCTTTACTGGTGATAAATATGTGGCCGGCTGCTGGAGTATAGAGTCAAGAGCAGCACTCCTATTTAACCTTTTTTACTGTACAAATGCTTTGGGCAAGATGCCCTTTTGCAGCACTCATTTGAGATAACAATGTTATAAAGCACAGTGGCTGCAAGAGACTTCTGGCTTTATGGCAAGATTAGATTGCTTTGCCCTGCTGGGTTTTCATTCTGTAACTGTCTTTAATAGTTTAGTCGACTGTATAAACCCTAAAAAGAGGGCAGTTAGAGGGGAAGATTGAGTTTTCTGGTCTGGACTTTTTGTGGACTTCTCACATTTTAATTATTCATCAGTCAGAGAGTTAATATTGAATAAAGAGAAAGCAGAGGCAGAATGAGGCAGGAAATAGAGGAGACATGGAGGAATGAAGGATAAACAGATGAGAGATGAGCTATCACAGGATGGTAAATAGATTTTATTGTGACTGAAACTGATAAGAAAGTCACAGAAAAGAGTCAGGTAAGATTCGATTCCTTCCTCTGTAATATGTGGTTTAAAACACGAGACACTCCCATTAAAAGTGAATCACTGCCATTTGATGATCCGCTGGTGGATTCGAGCTGCTGTGGATGTGATGAATCATGAATCAAAAAGCTAAGAATATGTTCTGGAGTGAAGCTTGGCGAGCGTATGCTCGAGTGATTCAGTTTTTGATTGAGGAAGAGCAGCAGTGAAAATGTGGATTTAAGAGACTCCAGGTTAAGGAGCAAGTGAAAGGAAAGACGATTGCAGGCAGGTCTGAGAACAGAACTGTGATTGAGGAAAAAGAGAAGTACGACACAAAGGAAATCAGAGGGATGTACTGTATGCACATCAGTCTCTTCACTTTTTTTGTCTTGTTCTTTTTTTCCCTCTCTCCTCCCTTCCCCCCTTCTCCTGTGTTCTCATCTTCTGAGTGCTGTAGCTAAGGACGGCGTTAAGCCACATCCATCCCTTCGTCCAAAGCTAATGCATTTCCCTTAAATATTTTAATATGATCCTCCTCTGTTCTGCAAGGTTGAGTACAAGCTCCCCCTCAGCTGGCGCCCACAGAGGAGCACTGCCACCGATAAAATCCTGCCAGGGGTTTGATGTCTCACAGTGCTCAGAACAACTTGCATCAAAAGAGGGAGAGGTCCTGCTAGGGAGGAAGAGCTGGAAGACTGCAAGACAAAGATATAGATTATAGATCGAAGGATATACCACAAATAACAATGTGTGTTGTTTGTCTGTGGGTTTTTGAATTTTTATGTGTGCATTTATGATTTACCGCACTTCCTGTGCAGATGTAGAGCAGCGTGCCGGCTGACGCAACAAGCAGCAAACTTGTATTGTTTGTCAGATGTGGTTCTGCTCTGAAAAATCTGGTCTGACATGCACTCCAGTGAAGCACGCAGACAAGCATGAAAGGCCTATGAGTAAACCCAATCTGTAATAAATGAAAATAACACCTGAAACATCCACTTTATGAGCTGCCGTGTGAAGACAAAAACCCTTGTGCATCTTTATCTGTTTTTGCGCTCCTATGTGAAATTCAAAGACATCCAGTGGTGGTAACCAGAGCAGCAAGTGAAGCCTTTATGGTTCAATAATACTTGTCTTCCGTAGTCCTTTCCTTCCTCTCTGTATGTCTCTCCATCGCTTCATCGCTCCTGCCTTTATATTTCATAGCAGCAGTCATCGTGAGGCTGCAACTAAAGGAAATTAAAAATCTTTGTCACTTTGTCGCACTCCCCCGTGGTCGGGGAGATGTCAATAAAGTCTTGTGTTATAACCTGCCACATATACACAAACACACAGAAAACATACTGTACTCAGGATATAAAAAGCATACACAGTAAAACCTGCATGTGCTTTTCTGTAGGCCACACATTTACTCAGGGTGACAAGTAAGCACACAGGCTGAAAGCCAAACAAAGACCCACTATATTCATTAACCTGGGGGTCACTCGGTAGCCTGTTTGCTAGCTATCAGTGTTGATGCAGTTTTGATGGAGCCTTTAGTAAAATAGAGACAAATATTGATGTTCTCTTTGTTCTCATATATGTTCCAGTTGCAGGACCAGCAACCGGAAAAGCCTCATCCTAACCAGTACATCCCCCACCCTGCCACGGCCGCACTCTCCACTGCCCGGACACATAGGTCAGCGCATACAACTGATAAACATGATACTGTGCATGATTAAAAAGTATATTAGGCTTATTATATTTAGTTTATTTTAATTGAAATTGACCTATAGCTGCTTTTTACCCGAAACATAAAAATGAATAACATGAAATGAGTAGTGATCAGCAACTACTCGCTGTAGAGCATGAAACATCTCTTGGGTGCGTTGGGACTTGAAATCTAGGTGGTTGTATAATGATAAGGATGAATGTAAAACAATATTTATACTTTACATGGAGAAATATGCAATGTTTTTTCTTATCACAGCAACATTTTTTGTGTGTTTCCTTGTAACGGATGTGCAAAGTTTAACATTTGGTGTTATATTTTTTGTGATACAGTTACATAAATCTTAAAACTGACTTTAGGTGTATTATCCTGCTCAGTAACCTACAGTGTATGTTTTCTGTTGTATTCTGTCCATATGTGATGAACAGGAAGCAGCCCGTTGGACAGCCCGCGCAACTTCTCACCAAGCGGACCTGCCCACTTCTCCTTCGCCTCCTCTCGCAGGTTGGCATCCCTCCTTTATTCACACTATAAGTCTCACATGCAACAACACAAGAGCAGTGTGAAGTGGTTGTGGGAAATTGTTGATAGCATTATTTTTATACTCAACACACACACACACACACACACACACACACACACACACTCACTGAAAGTCTTCAGGGAACACACCTACCTATACACACATGCAAAATGAAACTACATGCTGCTGCCCTGTCTTTGTCCTGTGCTGCTCCCTGAGAGTGTGTGGGTGTGTGTGGGTGTGTGTGTGTCAGAGGCCTGACAGCAGGCAGAGATGAATGAGTGGAGGTGCCGGGATTTTGCCCAAACGTGTGTCCCTCATCACTCACTCAGAGGAAGTGTCAGACTCAAGGACTCGCCTGAGAAGACCTGAGGGAAGAGAGGAATAAAAAGAGCCAAAGTGTAATTGGATAGATTGAAAGGGAGTGAAGGTGGTGGAATTGTTTTAGTACAGCCACTGATTGTGTTGTTTGGGGAGACTGAAATAGAAACTGATATTGGAGTTTTGGCTGTTGAAAGTGGTAGAGATAACAGTTTTTTTTTAGTTTTTTTTTACTGTGTTTCATTCTAACATATGTTCTCCCTTTTCCACTTTGATTTATTTCCTCAGGGCTGATGGTCGTAGATGGTCCTTGGCTTCTCTGCCCTCCTCAGGATATGGCACCAACACACCCAGTTCAACGGTAAGCAGAAGAGGAAGAGGACAATCAAAAACTTATAGCTCCTTTACAGTTGTTAAGTTTTACATGTATTTAACAGAATTTTGGCAGTTTCTCCTCTTAAGGGCAGAAAACATGGGGTACAATCACCCTTCTTTGTTTTTTTGATTCATAACCATCTGATTTCTTCAGCAGTTCTGGACTAATTTTCCCTCTTGTTCATTTTACCAAAATTAAAATCATTGTATCTCACTGTGTGCAACTCACTGGAATCATATCACGAGACCAGTGGCTGCTGTGGCACTGAACACTGAGTCTGTGGCTAAATGAATGTAACAGGTGGTTTAAATCTTGATTTAACTTTATTTAAACTGAAATAATCCAGTCCAAACCAACCCCAATCTATTTGGTTAAGTCAGTATGTCTCTAGTCATCATTTAATGTAATTATAAATATTTTTAGTCTATATGCAGCTTCAACACCATTGCTGTGTGAGTGTGCAAAAGGGTAAATGAGAGTGAACTGTAAAGCAATTTATTCACCAGAAAAACCCCAAATAAGTGAAGTTTATTTAGCACAGCCAAGAAAGACCTCTAGCGTCAATATTTCCACATAAGGCAGTTGTGGCTCAAGTTCTTCAGGAGTGGACAATCTGCTCTTCAACCAGGTGAATGTTGCAGCTCAGTTTCTGTTGAAGTTCCCTTCATCAAGACACTGAATTAGTGCATGTGTGTGTAAAAGACGAAAACATCTGCAAAAAACAAAATTCTTGCAGGTAATTTCCTCCCCCAAGAGGTTATTAATATGACTATCAATACAGCAGGCATATCTCCAGTAGCCAAAACTCTTCTTTATCTCTTCATCTGCTGTGTTGCTGTGATGCAAAAGCTCCTGCATCTTATACTCTCGCTAATGCAGAATAGAGCTGACTAAGTGTGTCCTTGTAACACTAAACTTGTGGTTATCAAACAGGATACCAAAGCTCAGCACAGCAGCAGTCTCCTGAAAAGTCCCCTGTAGTCTCTAAAGATGGCTGTGTTGATTTCACACAGAAATCCTTTCATGTCCTTCCGTCTTTACAGCATGACATCCGAAAAGTCAATGATCAAACGCTGCACTTTCTTTCATTCTCAGTTTTATCAGACAAACAACAGAAAACTTGTTGACACTAAAGCAAAAAAATCTACTTTTTGTTCACTTGATAATTTAACTGCACAAGTCATGAAATCAGCACACAAAACTTTCAATTTTTCATCCAGTGCTGAATTGATGAGGTGGTTTTTTTTATCCCTTGCATGAATATTTATCTCACTCCTAGAATTTTTATGTGCATATTTTTTATGGGTAAAATTGTCTTGTGCCTTTTTCCGCTTGTGAAATCATGCTCTAAAGTTGCACGTTCTACTAGTTTTAAAGTGATTACACGCTACATTTGCGGCTTAATGCCAAGCACACACCAACACACACACACAGGCCTGTGTGTTCTTTGACTTTGTACTCGATGCTGCAAGTCTCAGCCAATTATTTTAATGACTTTTAGTGCTGAAGAACATGCATCACATGTAGAGCAGAACTAAAAATAACTAATCAGTTGCTAAGATATGATCAACCTGATTTATCTGCAGTTGATGACTTGGCTTTTCTCAGAATGTTGAGCCGGAATAATGAAAATATAATGAATCCAATCTGTATTTCTTCCTTGCAGTCGCAAACTGTTCCAATGCCTGCTAGTCTGTCCATCACTTTATCATCACAATGGTGAAAAGGGCCAATGGAGACAAACAAAAGCAAGAGTATGTAGAGGTGAAACCTGTTTTGAACAGAAATAGACAACAAAAATGCTCACTTTTGTCTGAGTGAAGATGTTTGAAGCACAAGAGACGACTCAGCGAAAATGAACTCTGCCAAGGCCCATTTGGCAAATTGTCCATTCGAGAAATGGACCTGACGCTCAGGTGGAGGCGACGTGTTGACTCATAATCCATTGGCTGTACATTTCTGTGCCATCTTGAACACAATCACTTCCTTTGACTCTCTGCTGCATTTTCACACACCATTTCTTTCATCGACTCCCTCTTTTTGCATCTCCTCACAGCAGCACGTATGGAAAGATGTGTACTGCAGTGACTGATTGATCTCTCTTGCTGGTAGATGACTCTGAAGATGGTTTCTCAGTCTCTCTGTACTTCTCTCCACCTCCAGCGCTCCCTCTCCACCCTGTCAGGTTTCTGTGCTGCTGGTTCTTACATGGATCATTACTCGCCTGATTAGTTACAGCAGGACTCTTGCATACTGAGCAGAGTAGATGAAAGGGAGATGAGTGTCTACATGTGCATATATGTGCATGCGTGTGTGTGTGTGTGTGTGTGTGTGTGTGTGGAGTTTCCTATATAATGAGATAGATATTAACCAAATTCATGCAGAAACCCTCCAGAAATAGTCACGTAACACTTAAAGATGTGAAGTGAAGATGAAGGAGGTTTAAAAGATGAAACCTGGCGAACAAAACTCTGGACTGTAAGTTGACTCCATTTTCAAGATCTGTTGAAAGCGGCAACTGATCACAACACCATAGTTTTTAACAGAACAGTTATAACCCAGGTGAATATTTGCTCCCAAATTCAGATTTTATTTTTCTTGTTTTAGCGTGAATAAGTATCAGCTGATCCATGCTACAGGAGCCATAAACAACTTTCCTCGTTCATCGGGCTGAGGCCTTTCACCCTCTCACGTGTGTCCTGGATACTCTGTAGCCAGGAAGAGAAGAATTCAACAATAAACACTTCCACCAATAGTGCTGAAAATTTCTGTTCAAGCAAGGGACTATATTTGGACATGAAATAGCTTCACTTTACCAAAAAATATGTCCCAAAATATTTCTTGGAATCATGAGACACTCTTATCAAAATCATAATAAATAAATGAATCAACAAATGCAAATGTGGGCTGCAGCAAGACGATCCATTTAACCTGTTTTTTTTTTTAAATGTATCTGTTCAAGAGAAGTTGAATCTCTCTGTTTCACAGTTTTACATATTATTGGTAGAAAACAGTAACCAGAGTGGTAACTGTAAGCTAATAGCTTGACATAAACCATTGCTTTTGCATATTGTCAAGTATAAGTTTATGTTGACGGCAAATGGTCTATTGATTAACCCACTTCCAGGCATGTTTCTCTGTGGTGGCTACAACAAAGACAGCATGTCTACACACACACACGTGTAAGTATTTTTGTGACAGTGAGCTTGCAAGCCTGTGTCTGAACGCACATACAGAAAGAGAGATGTACAAATCTACAAAACCGAGCTAACAGATTTAAAATTCATTGGTTTGAAAAACAGTTGGAATGGAGACAAAGCCTTGTTTATATGTATTTTTGAATGATGTGATATTTTATGGGCAGTTTTGCTGAATTAGCTATAAAATGACAGTAAGTGCAAATGTGAGCATGAATGGTTCTTTGTTTCTTTGACGATGACCTGCACTTTGTTGTGAGTGTACCCGTTTGCTCTTACAGTGTCAGCTAGGATTAGCTGCAGCTTCTTGCGACCTTGCAAAGGATAAGTTATACATAATATATCAACGGAATACGAAAAATACAAAAATGCAAAAACTCTGTGAATTAGCTCTTACAAAAGAGCATCGCTGTCTTAGAAATGACGTTCATTCAGTGTCTGGACTCTGAGGCTTATTTACAAACTGTGTTTGCTATGTAATAAAAGTATATAATAAAGTTTTAATGCATGTGTAAATTCTTCAAACTGTTTTTTTTCTTCTACTTTCAAGGAAAACATGCAGAGAAAAAATTTCACTGTCTGTTTTTCTGTGTGGGTGGAAATGTGAAAACAAACTAACAGTGCTGGAAATGTTAACTGTTCACCCCTATTACTGTATTTTTTTGAACGGTACACACTTTATATGTGCAAATAGAAACTCCAAGACATCAAAAGAGACTACAGAGCTGTTGAGGCTGGCTGACAGGTGATCCAGCTGTGCCTCCATCATCACAACTTCAGGGGACATTTGAGAGGAAAGGACATTTCATTTCTTTGAAAACGTGTTTCCTCGATTCCTTTCTTTATGCATCTTTTTCTTGCACTAAAGGACCAAGAAGCAGGGGAAGTAAATTTGGATGCAGTGAGGTGAATAGAGATGCACCTTGTGCCTGCGTGAGAGAAGCGAGCCAGACATGAGACCATTTTCTTCTGAGACAAACGTCATCTGCAGCGGCATTTTCCTCAGTCTCCAAGCTCTTTGTGTCTCCAGGGAATATCATAATTGATTCTGTTGACTGGACTTCATTCACAACATCAGCATTTCAGTGCTTTTCTCCAGCTTGCAAGTGGCTAAGACCTGAATGGAGTTTCTAATGGATTTTTATAGCAGAAATCGTTGTGTGGCCAAAGCCAACCCTGGTTACCCATTGGGAGATGTGTTCATTAAACCTCACATTGATCCAGGCTGCTTTTTCCCTCCTGTGCTAAGCAAAAGTCTTTTGTTTAAAACCGAATAGCGCTGCCATTAACCCCCCCTGAGGCTGCAGACACTTAAAGCAGCAGGCAACTTTTACGTGGAGTGACTCTTTCTTTCCCTGCAGTCATTTTGCTCTAGTTTTTAGTCCACATTATTCTGTTTTGCCCTCCTACACTTACTCCTTCTGGATATTTTTCTTGTTTTTCCACCACTCTCCTTTCCATCCTTGTTCTTTTAAGTTTGTCGCCTCTTTGTTTCAGTTCTTTCCACCCACTCACATCATAGTACACCTTCTCTTCTCTTCTCTTCTCTTCTCTTCTCTTCTCTTCTCTTCTCTTCTCTTCTCTTCTCTTCTCTTCTCTTCTCTTCTTGTTGTCACCACATTATCAAACTGTTCTCACCGTCTGCTGTTTTTGATGCCTCCATCGTTGGATATGTATTTTTAAACGACTGATGTTGCAGCTGCAACAGAGGCTTTAAAAAGAAAATCTGACAAAAGGCAGTCCACATGTTAACCTTTCTTTTTCATTTCTCCTTCCAGTCATCCAGCTCATCACAGGAGCGTCTGCACCAGCTGCCCTTCCAGCCGACCATGGACGAGTTGCATTTCCTGTCCAAGCACTTTGGCAGCACGGAGAGCATCACGGACGATGACGGGGGTCGACGCTCACCGCACGTCCGCCCTCGGTCTCGAAGCCTCAGGTAAGAGCACTGCTGGACATGGGCAGAAGTCAGTTTGAGTAAATGAAGACCTGCACATTCCCATCACACTGCAATACTCATCAATTTAGGTTAGGTTTCTTTCTGATTCTGATACCTGAGCTTTGTTTATTGGCTGATACAATAAAAAAATCTGCTAAGTTGTATGAAGTTGTAGAGGATGATAGGGTCCCTTTTCTAGTAAATATACTAATTGGTATTGGATCAATGTACAGACTCTTGTACACAACAATGCCCAATCCAGCATTTTCAAGCAGTATCAGAGGTCGATACCAATGCTGTTGTCAGAATGGGAAAAAAACCCAGATACACTAATGCCTTATTGATTTAAGGCTCTTTATGAGATTTGATAAAGATAAGAAAAAATATTAAATAAATCAGACCATTGCGACAAACTACTTGGTAGGAAAGTCTGTAGCATCACATTTATAAGCTGCTTGTACGTTTTTTTATATAAATCTATACAGAAAAATGTTTTTGAGTAAAAGTTGCATTGTTTACCTCGAAAGTGGAAAGTAGCAAACACAGGAAATACTCAAGTTAAGCGCAAATACCTCCGATTTTTTTTACAGCACTTGAGTAAATGTACCTCTGTTGTTGCTCACCATCACTTGTATTATATCAGTATCAGTCCACCCTTCAGTGCTTTAAGCCTCTCCTGAGTGCAGCAGTTTCTCTATTAGCAGGAATCTCCGGTGTAAACTCCCTCCAACCACACCTATTACACCCCACACCCCCCACCCCCCATCCCCCCAGCATCATGCCCAGCAGTTTTTATATTAAGCTCCTCAGCAGTTGCTGTCCTAGATAATAGCTTCAGTTTACAGAGTGCCCGCATTGTGTACCTTGACATGCCTCATTATCACTATTCATATCACATCTGTCTGTGAGGCTGAACTTTAATGTGTTTTCCCACAAGATGTTCTTTCATAACTTGTTTTTCTTTTGTGAGTATCTAATTCATATCTAACTGTATGTGTTTTTTTTTCTTATCTGCCACATGTTGAGTTTGCTTCGCTTTTAATCACTTCATGTGTGCGTCCATGTGAATCTGACGTCTGATGATTGTAATAAGTATGGCATGACGTGCAGGAGGACACCGGATCCATTAGAGAAACTGAACAGAGTGTACTGAATTTCTGATGAGTCTATTAGCATAACATACCGACATGACATGTGGGGGAGCAGTTCATAATTATTACTACATTTAAGTGGGAATGACAGAATCGTATCTCTGTCTGCCTTGCAGGCTGCTTCCCCTCACTCCTGTCTTCATTGTTTTTTCTCAGTCAGTGCTGTTTATTACACTCCTGCTCTCTGTGTTTGTCTGTCTTCAGCCCGGGGCGATCTCCATCCTGCTATGACAATGAAATAGTGATGATGAACCATGTCTACAAGGAGCGTTTCCCCAAGGTCAGCCTCATACAAACAAATACACACATGTAAAGATGTGCAACCATGCTTGTATTAAGTATGCGCAAGACAACATGGATGCAGTATGAGGCTCTGGCTTAAGCTGCTGAGTTACATTTACATTAAAATAATTGAATAGATTTGGGGTTTAGATGTGTATTGTGATTAGCTGATGACATCTTCAATGCCAGATGTGTGAACTACAAGTAGTACATGAACAAGATAAAAATGCGAAACCTAAACACCAACCCTGTAACTTGTATTTCGAAAATTTTCACAGAGAAACACGAAAACATGTATTTCTGTAGGATTTGGAAATGGCACCCAGAGTTACTCCATTTAGACTCGGAATTGGTTTGGTTGAATATTAAACATTAAGAATAAAAAGGTCATGGGTTCTTTGGAAGACGTGCAGGTTTCTGGAGTCTTGAGGTGAACAACATATCTGACGGTTCCTGCTTGAATGAATAAGTGTCACACTTGCCAAGGAGGTAGACAGATGCCAGTCTCTGTCATCATGGACTAACATCAGAGACTTGAATCTGGTCTAATCTACTAATAGAAGCTCTTGCAGGGATCACAACAGTGATGTGTTTGGCCATGGTGAAGATCAGAATGGTTGCTGTAGTTTGAGTGAGTTGGAGGAATACAGCCCTCTTCTAAGTTCTATAACCCAGCAAAATGTTGCTGTTGTTTAATCTGGAGATGTCTACTGCCTGAAGCAACACTAGAGAGGCATTCTGGGATGCACACTGTGTGTTTCATGCTGATGTCCTGAGGAACAAACTTGCAGAAAATCACCATATTGTCTGAGGAAAACAGACAATCATTCACAAATTTCTTTTCTCTTAAAGAGGAGCAGCTCAGTCTTAGAAGGGTTTGGCTTCAGACTCACAAAATCTCATGAGTCAGCTTGAAAAGAAGTAAAAGGGACACTTATTTCCAGCTTGACCATTTTTGAATGTCATTCTCTTCTCTCTTAAAGTATATCCTCTCTCTCTCAGCAGGAAATAGAAAAAATATACATAATTGCAGCAAAAAAAGCCATGTTAAATGACTAGAAATCTCCTGTTGTAATTTCGAGCTTCAAATCCTGGACTTAAAGATTAGAAGATTAGATTAGATTCCCTAAAAATGTTTTACCGCATAGGCACTGAAGTTGTCTTTAAAATGCTGCAAACTACACCTATGACCTCATCCCTCAGATCAAACTACAAGCTGTTAGAAAGAAACAACATCCCTTAAGTAGTGCTGAATACATCCTGATGAAGTGCTTCCAGAGATTCCCTCATGCACACTTCTGTTGAATCAGTCTGTTATCTCTGACTAAAAGGAGCCTTTGTGTTGGAGGTCAGAGGAGAATGGTAAGCCTCTTTCAAAGGAACAAGTGCTCAGAAATACAGAGGGCTGCTACTGAGGTTTTATTTCACTGCTCTTGGTAAGATGTTGACTCTGCAGGATGTAAAAAAAAACCTGCTGGAGGTCAGCCATGACTGAGATGCCAGACCTGACCTATGATTCACTGATCATGGGCCCAAAATCAATTAGGTCGGATCTTGCTCGAGGCCAGTTATTAACCAAACTGTAACCTAACCTCTTAAACCGGTCTGCATGGTTATATAGTGAGACATGAAAGCATGACTCAGACTGAGCCAAATGTTTCTTTTATAATCAAGGATGTGTATGCCAGCAAATGCAAGTTACTGTGTAAGCAGGTGTTCTCTGATGACTGCCTGCACTCGCTCAAAACACACAAACACCCTCATCCTGTGCTCATTCACAGAAATGCATTATGAAGCAGCAACTTCACACACTGCCACACACTTCCAATTGTGAATGAAGACTATACATCGCTGCATCTGTACCCTCATTATGTACCCTCAGCACATTCACTTAAGATGGACTGTTAGACTGCATCTGCTTTTTCTCATTATCTCTCACCAATGTTACTTCTAAAGCAGCTTCTGTTATTACCTTTATAATACAAATGTCATAAGTCCTAATGGCAGTATCACACAGACTGGCTTGTTGCATGTAGCATCTTGTTTTATGGAAGCGAACATAGAGAAAACTGATGATTTCATTTATGAGTTGATGTTCAGTCCAGTGAATTTGTGGGCAGGATGTGGTTTTTTTTTTTTTGGGAGCAAAGGCTGCTACTTCTTTACAGAGTTCCGAGTAGAGGCAGAGTTAGGGCCAGGGGTGGTGGGATTGTGATGTGAACAGCCTCACAGAAAACAGATTTCATCCAAAATTTCAGGAGTTCAAGGACTACCTTTAACTTCAGCTTCAGCACAAGACCCTCGCAGCAAGACACTCACTTTAGGCAATAGAGGGACGTAAAAGTCATGTTGCAAAAAAATCAGGTCTGTTTCTAATTTAGGATCATATAAGAAAGTGGCCCTTATCAAATTTGAAAAGATCGGATTCTATGTCATATTTGCTGCTTGCACGGTCATAAAAAACTGACAACACAAGAGCAAAAAAAATCAAAATTTTGGGTCAGTAATGCCTGCAGTGAACGTAGCCATAGTGTCACATCACCTGTCATGTGTCGGCCTCAGCACAAACAAGTCATACAGGCAGAAGAAGAAAGTATTTTACCGTAGCCAGGAAAGTCCCAGTCCAGAAAAAGAATGTGGTAAAATTGATGCCTTTTGTAACAATTGATTACTTAAACTGACACTTGACAACAGGACAGTAAGTGACTGTTATCCAACATCTTTATTAATCAGGCCACAGCTCAGATGGAGGAGAGGCTGGCAGAGTTCATCCAGAACTACTCTCCAGAGAGTGTTCTGCCGCTGGCTGATGGCGTCCTCAGCTTCATTCACCATCAGGTAGCTGAGCTGTCCAGGGACTGCCTGACCAAATCACGTGAAGGCCTCATCACCAGCGTCTACTTCTGTGAGCTGCAGGAGAACCTGGAGAAGCTGCTGCATGACGTGAGTCGTGAGTTGTGAGGTTGAGAGAAATGCAAAGGGGATGCCTCCATTCAAACACTGCACATCTCTGACGGACCCTGTCTGTCTGTCTATCTGTCTATCTGTCTCTCTCTCTCTCACCATCAGGCTTATGAGCGCTCAGAGAGTCCGGAGCTCACCTTCGTCATTGAGCTGGTCAAAAAGCTCTTCATCATCATATCTCGTCCAGCTAGGCTCCTTGAGTGTTTGGTGAGTCCATCCCTCTGTGTCTTCACACAGCAACATACACTGAAACTCAGTGCTGATACAGATCCTCCAAATGAGCATTTATTTATTGAGAGGACAAGATTTTTTTTTTAACTTTCTAAATGTTTTTCCCTCATCTGCTGGGAGAGTCATCTTTCCTCCCACATGGAGATAGAGGTTCATCTCTCTCACACAGAAATGGCATTAAGCGAGGCAGGTTGTCCACCATGAGTTTAGCCTGAAGTGATGGAAAAACAGGTTTTCTAAATGTGTCACAGCAGGATGATCTTTTTTTTAATCTTTTAAACTGCATTTGTTGCACTTGTGATCTTTCTATCTTTATGTGATCATTTTTATCTTATTTTCTGTTTAGTTTGGTGAAGAAGCAGGAATTTTTTAAAAGATTTATTTTTCTATGTTTGTACAAGGATTACACACTCTATAAAAAAAAGAGGCAAAGTGTGCCCAAAGCTGTCTTAGATCCATAAAATATAGAAATCGAACCTCTTAATTACAGCAAATCACACATATATAAACCAGTGATCAATACCCACCTACCTGTGTCACATACCTGTAACCACATGGTTTAAAAAATAATATATTTGCAATTGAAAATCAAGTAAGAATATTGTCAGAATCTATTAATTTTCTCATTTTATTGTTTTAGACATGAGAACAAAAGAACAAGACAAAATGCTTTAGTAACAAAGATGGAAGTTGTTGTTTGTATTATAAACGTCACCTTGGTTATTCTGGAGATATGAAATCATAATTCAAGCTTCCCTCAGAATAACAGAATAATGGATTTATTGGATTGAACGTGATAGATTTTTTATGTCCTTGTACTTGGACACAAGAAAGTGAGAAGTCTTTTTGAAGGGTTTATGAAGTTTCAGTTAATCAGAGGGGTTTCCATCTCATTATTATCTTTGGTGCTGTTCAAAAGGGAGACCTTAATGACCTTACACATGAAGGAGAACAACTCAAGAGCATGAGAACAACTGGATAACGTACTCTGTGCCTTTGAAGGAGCGATCACTTAAGTCTGAAAAATAACCTTTATAATGGCATCAGGGTCGGACCTGAGGCTTAAAATGTCTGACTTTAGTATTATTAGGGCTGCATTATAAGGTTGAGCTGTGGGTTTTAAAGAAAATTATCATTTTGACAGCAGGGAAGGTCTGATGAAAGACGCCCTGGAGTTGTATTGTGGGAAATACAGGGCTCAGCACTTTTGTGACTGGAATCAATAAATCTCTGTGGCTTCTTCTTTAAGCAGGAAGGCCTATGGATTATTTGTCATTTGTAATAACATTTTCAAACATTATTAAACAGGGCACATACAGTAGATATCTAATATGTCAGAGGATGGACGGTGAATCTAAAAGGATTGTAAATAACCAGTCAGTGTGGCTGCATTCGAATCAAACCAGGAGATGTGAAATTGCCTCCTCTACTCTTCACCTCCTTTATGCTCTGGTGTTATATTTACTACATCCCTTTACATTCAGAAATGCTAATGCATACATTTGCTTTCAGTGAATGCGGTTTCACCTCCAGCTTTCTCATTGCATGAGATGTAAAAATGGATGAATTTACAGTGAAATGCTCCAGAGGTCACAGCTTCGTTTGTGTCGTTCACTACATTAGACATGCTGCACATCTCTGCAGCAGCAGAGTGCACGCTTATCCCTGCAGGAATTTTCCTCCAACTTAACTCCAAAGTGTAAAATATTCTTTCCACCTCCACCACTCATCCGACTTCTCAGCAGCACATCAAATCAGCTTTGAGGCACAGCTAGCTGTGTCCTTGGCATGTTGATACGTATAGTAGATAATTTACTTCACTTACGTAGTGATAACAAGGCTCTCTGTATACACTGAAAGATTAGCTATACTGAGATATCAGTTCCCTGATTGATGGTCCCACACGTTCGTCACCGGTGTGGTCCCTCCTCCGACCCTCCTGGCTCATCTTTCCGTTGCCAAGGCGACCGACAGAAGAGGTCGATGGGGTCAGGCAGGATGTGGAGGGGACGTAAGCTCCTCATGGCCCTTAGGTTAGAGAGGAGAAGACACTAACACAGATAAAAATGTTGTCCACGGCTGGAGAGTTCATTTAGCATTCAAGTCAGCTGCGAGGTCTGATTTGGTGAAAATGTCACACAGTCAGAAGGCTGTTAGCTGCGAGAATATTATCCTGCAGTAGAGCAAGCTATCAGAGAGGCAGGTTAATTCCTCCCCTCTGTACTCTTTCTTTTTTCTCTTGTCAAGGGGAGCAGCTATGAGAGAGCAGGGGAGGAGGGAAATGATCCAGGCTGCCCCGGGCTCTGCTTTCTAATCAAAATGTTATTCCACCAACAGGAATGAAACTAAATCCCACAGGACTCCACAAAAGGCTGTTTCATTGGGAAAAAGGATGTTTCAAGAAAGCAATTTAAAGTTTGGCAGTGTTTTAGCACTGATTGTGTTTGTTTGACAACCTCTTGGTGGTGTTTGGTCATGAATTTGCAGGTTAAAGTAAATCCAAGTTTTGTTTTTGCAAGTTAACAGACTGAAATGACTTTAATGCATAAATATTTGGTCACATGACATCATTTCAATAACAGTCATCTTTCATTGTCTGCAATCAGTTGTTGTTTTTGAAAGCTACCATGGAAGTTATCATGGTTTAATACAAAGTGTGATACATATTTTTTTTAGTGTGTGATAAAGACATTAACTTCAGTTTTTGCTCAAGTGAAACTGGACTTTTAATGATACTGAGATATCAACATATGATTTAGCACCAACATCACAAATATATCTACTGACATGCTGAGTCATGCTGTCTCATGAATATTTGTAATACTGTTAAACTGAATGCTAATTATTGTGTAGGACAGTTAAAGCTTAAGTTAATAGCAGATTGACTGATTTGTCAGTTGATGGACATTTAATGGGCAATTTTTGTAATTGACAAATCTTTAAATTTTTTCTCCATAAAAATGCCCAAAGCGTACTAGTTCTCCAACTTCTCAAATGTAAATGTTTGCTGAAATTTGTACTTATCTATGATAGTAAATTAAACATGTTTCAGACTCCTTGAAATCAAAAATTAATCAATTAATTGAAAAATACTCAACAGGTTAATTAACAAAAAACACAGTGTATGAATTACATCTGCTTTGAAAACTTTTTAAAAATCTTTTTAGAGGCTTTTTTAATTGACTCCAAATATGATAAATTATCAACAGGTTACCAGCAGTGCAGACACTTAAATTAGTTTAAAAAATGTTTGAGGATCAATTAAACATCACAATAAAGAACGCAAAGGTTTGGTCTTATTAATCCTGCACATCAAAAATTTCAGTAGCAGCAAATATTGATTTTCTAGCTCAGATCATCTAAGTTTTCCTCTAGACTGAAGATATTTCATCAGCTAAAAGTTAAATGAGCAGTTCTTATTTTTTACTGATTCAAAATCTTCAGCTGTGGTAGTTAAAGCTTTATGTTTTATTTTCCTTCAACACTTCAACGTTTCTTCTCCTCTAATAACAGGAGTTTAACCCTGAAGAGTTTTACCATCTGCTGGAAGCAGCGGAGGACCATGCCAAGGAGGGGCAGCTGATGAAGGCAGACATCCCACGATACATCATTAGCCAGTTGGGGCTGACCAGAGACCCTCTGGAGGGTAAGAGAGAGTTTTCCGTTTATTATTTTTGTAAGACTTTCTGTGGTTCTTTTACTGACATTTATGGAGTCCAACAGTTGGAGAAGATAGAAAAGATTGATACAGTCACATCTCTTACATCTGTACGTTGAAGTTCAGAGCTCAAGACAGGAGGTAATTAGCTTAGCTTAGCATAAAGACTGAAAGCAGAGGGAAACAGATAGCCTGTCTGTTGTAGTATGTAACATTTCAATACGAAAATGTCAAATAACAGCTGTGTGTTGTATATTTGGTTAAACTGTGTACTTAACATTATTCCAATTTTTTTCAACAATACAAGCTCCTGTTACCTGTTGCTAACATCCAGACTAACACCTATAAAAGAGGCAGTCTATTAACCTGACCAAATGCAACGTGCTAAAACTTAAATGCATTAGCCTATAGTTTTGACCTGATTCAGTCAAAAAGATTTCTATCTGTGATGGTGGCTGTTTAACAATGGAAAAACCAAGTCCCATGATCCCATGCTGCTTCAGGACATCAACAGGCTGCTACATTTTTTTCATTGTTTTGATTGAGAGACCTGTAGAGATGGAGAGTGCATCTCGTGAGTTAAAGCTATCGATCAGTTTAACTAGATGTTCAGCGAGAGGATGTGGGAGATGTGGGTTTGGACGCGCTGCATCATTAGCTGGCTGGTGGAGCAGTGACATCACTGTCTGTCATTAATCATCGAGGCTCTAACTTGGCCCTCAGACTAACAGCTCTAATTCATGTCTGCTCAGCCGCTCTCTGTCTAATGCATGGAGAGCCGTTCATCATCTGATGGGTTAAATGATCCAGAATGAATCTTCACAATGAACTGCTGCAGCTCTGTTTCTGAATTAATGATACATTCCGGCTTTTGGGTCTTTCCCAGTTAACTACTGCTAACACAGTGTCACTTGACTGGATCTTGTGCTTTCATTTGCACCTTCATTGTAATGCAGAAACAGACATGCACACCCACGGAGCTGCTTGCACACCCACACTTTCACACTTTAATTTGGTTGTTTTTGGGGGGGGGTTGGCTCCTCATTGAGACAAGATCAGTTGTTCTCAGAATCAAACAGGAACCAACGGAAAAAATATATGATTGTCAGCTCAGTGGCATTTATTTTTACATATTGTGAATACAAAGGGGCTTTGTTATAGCTTTGCAAAGTTAATTACCATTCACTTATTTCCCAGCTTTAACAAAACAGTACTATAATCAGTGTATTCTAGCAGCTGTCACATAGAAAAATGAAAGAACACTGAAAATTTGCTGCCAGTGCTGCTCAAGGAGGGAGGAGACACAGGGAGAGCTGAAAAATTAATAGGAAAAGCTATTTTAATTCTCATGTTTTTCTTTCTGTGAACTGACACGTTTAGCTGTTTTGTTAAAAATGTCTGAGCAGCTGCAAAATTTTTGTCTGCTCACAGCAGCGTGGGAGGCCGAGTGTTTCAGCCTGAAAAAATGTCTCTTTATTTTTGACACCAGGTTTGCATGTTAACTAGCATGTTTCTTAACAGAAATCGTGAGCCTCGACAGCTACGACAGCGAGGGTCCACACACCCCAGAGACCGATGACTCAGCAGAGGTGAAGATCAAATAATCACAGTCAGATCTGTGTTTGCGTCTGTTCAAATACACAGTGACTACATATACACACCACCCCACACACACACACACACACACACACACATAGACACACACACAAACAAACCAACAGCTATCAAAACTATCAAGGAAGAACAACATTTGAATATTTTCCTTAAAACTGTCTTTGTGTTGATTTGAATAATAGTTTTGAATGTTGAATGTGTCATCAGGGAAAAGGAAGAGCCATAAAGCCACCGAGCGAAGAAGATTTTCAGAGCATCAAACTGATCAGCAATGGGGCTTATGGGTAAGCAATGATGGAAATCTCACTCATCCTTCATGAAAATCAAATCAATTTCAATGA
The DNA here is from genome assembly GCA_029814765.1 of Acanthurus leucopareius. Lineage (NCBI taxonomy): Eukaryota > Metazoa > Chordata > Actinopteri > Acanthuriformes > Acanthuridae > Acanthurus > Acanthurus leucopareius. Next base: position 19,412,354 of record JAQMCX010000043.1, on the reverse strand, counting down.
ATAGGATTTTGTTTTTCAAACAACACTTAACCTTGATCTACTGTAAAAGACAAGGAAATGTGTTTAAAAGTCCTGTAAACAGCAGAACAGTTAGCTTGCCTTGAGTTAAGACTCGTTCAGTCTGCTGTTTTCAAGGTCAACATTCAATTTTATGAAGAACTTTTCATGCAAAATTAAATGCACAAGTTTAATCAAAAACAATAACGAAGATCGGCAGAATATGCAACAAAACAGTGGTAACTGAAATAAAACTACTGTACTACTACAGTCACACTATACTACTGCTACTACTACTTATACTACTACTACTACTACTTATAGTACTTTGTAAAAGGACGTTTTTTACATGTTTTCAGACTCCTCTCTTTTGGGTGATTTGCAAGTCAGTGAGATAAACGTGTAACTCCTTGACAATTAGCATCAATCATTTATTATTTTATAACAATAACATGGTCTGCTCATGCTGCTTGTAAAAGACTCCCAGTTTATGTAGAGCTGGCTAAAATAAAAATAAGAAAGAGAAAGCTGCAGTTGTGAATGCTGCATTATTTCCAATTGTCTTTCCATGTCAAAGAAAAAGTATATTTCTGAGCTTGGCTTTTCATTTTTGGATTCAAAAAAAGTGTTTTGACATTTTTAAGTCTTGAGATCCACTTTAATAGCCTCTCAGCCTGACTGCGTGAGAGTCATGTCTAAAAGCAGATGGAATAACCTTTATATTCTCACAATACTCTTCATAATGGTCTCACAGCTGTCTCGCCCTGCTGTCTTCCCTCCATACCTCATCTTTGCACAACCAATCCCTTCAGTTTTCACTCCTCTGTCTTTCCCTTCCTGCAGGGCTGTGTACCTGGTGCGCCACAGAGAGACACGGCAGCGTTTTGCCATGAAGAAGATCAACAAACAGAATCTGATCCTGAGGAACCAGATCCAGCAGGCGTTCGTAGAGAGGGACATCCTCACCTTTGCAGAAAACCCGTTTGTTGTCTCCATGTTCTGCTCTTTTGAAACTCGGAGGCACCTGTGCATGGTCATGGAGTATGTCGAGGGTAAGTGAGCTGGATTGGGCTTTGTTTAAGCACTTTTATTACACAAGGAGTGAACACAAATTTTGTTTAGGATTCACGAGATCACTCTGAATAGACAAGTTTTTTTTTCTTGTTCCATTGTCCCTTTAATTTTTGTGTGAGGCATCTGAGGAAATATTAAATCATTCTTCTGTTGGCTTTTGTAAAATAACAGCAACTCCTCAGCTTCTTCCCAGTGGCTCCTATTTTCAGAACCTTCACTTCCAGCTTCAGTGATCATCAGCCAGTCGAGACACAGTTTAGTTCCTAGAAATCTTTTTTTTTTCTGGGTGCTCAGGCTCTGACCTTATCAATTTAACTACTTTTTGTCTTGCAGTGATGGTGACCTCATTCAACTTTTATTCAATTCTGTATAAAAGTGTCAGCTAAATGCTTGAATAGCAAATATGGTTTTGTCTTCTCAGATTCAGGGAATTAAGGTTTCACAGCAGAGTGTAACCACTCACATTTACACAAGGGCAGATGAGAGTCTTATTTCACTCTCACAGTGATTCTTGACCAAGAAAGTCAAACAAGGTCAGTCGATTCACACTGCTGCTGCAGCCCTCCTCATCTTCCTCTGCAATAATGCTGAATTTTCTGGAGGGCAGCTCAGGACAGAGCGCTGGCTCTGCCTGTTGGGTCACTGGCACAAGGAGCCGTTGGAAATAGCTTTAACTCACTTATTATCCTAGTTGTGGCTTAGTAGCAACAAAGGTGAATAACAGGCCAAAAAAAATGGAAATACAAATAATGAAATGTTTCTACCTATTAATAAGCACAGGTAAATTCCACAGACACAGTTTAACACCCATATTATGATGCTATTTGGCTTCAGTGAAGGTTACATGTGGTGTTTTCCTCAGGCGGTGATTGTGCCACCCTGTTGAAAAACATCGGGGCTCTTCCTGTGGAGCTGGCAAGGATGTACTTTGCTGAGACAGTTTTGGCTTTGGAATACCTGCACAACTATGGAATCGTTCATAGAGACCTCAAACCTGACAAGTGAGTGTTTAAGACTGCACTAATCAACATTTTTTTAATGTGAAGCAGGAGGTCATGGAGGATTATCACCCATATGCAGTTACTCTCAGCTCCTACAAGTATTTTAGGGTTGCTCAGCTTTTACAGGCTGAAAATTTACTATTTTAATCCAGTCTCACTGTTCTCTTCAGCCTTGTCTGAAAAAAATGCTTTGCAATACCTGCCCAGCACCATTAGCAGATAATGTTAGCAGCCACTTGGTAAATATAGTGGAACTTTAAGCTGATAAGCTTTCAAAATAATCCAATCTGTATATAACCTGAGCTGCACTGCACTGTGGCCAAAATCAAACTGCTGAATGTCTGTTTCCTCCCTCCAAATAGTCTACTGATCACCTCCATGGGACACATCAAGCTTACAGACTTTGGATTATCAAAGATGGGTCTAATGAGCCTCACCACTAACCTGTATGAGGGACACATCGAAAAAGATGCCAGAGAGTTTCTGGATAAGCAGGTACTATCTGTGAACTCATAGTGGCATGTCTGGTAGGATTTTTTAAATTAAATGTAGTGCTTCCTCACCACATTTTAAAAGAAGAAAGCCTGCAGACATGGACTCAGCAGCTCCATGAATGAGGTGTGTGTAATGCAAAATTAGTGTAATTCTCGGATGGGATACGTGGCAGATGATCAGATGATTGGTATTTATGGCATCTGTAAGTCTCCTCCAGTCATGTGTGCCAACCAGCCAAGTCATCCGACAAAATTATTAATCTCCAGATGTAGACATTGCATACAAGGCTTCCTGTGTCTTTTGAATGAGTGAGTCATTAGTGCTTTCCACCTCCATCACAATGCAATCTTGCCATTGTGGTTATTGTTTGTGCTCTGAATTAAACCAGTCATAATCCATCAGATTGGCCCGTGTGTCTTCCAGCTCTTCTGGGTGGAAATAGACATCTGTTTGTCTGCCAGTAATCAGCTGACATCTGTGCATGAGACAGACCAGAACTTTGCCTTTCAAGTATTCTAGCAAAGGTTGTGATCAGGAGTGTTCCTCACTCACTCAGTAATGATGACTCTGTGGCATATGTGCATTTTTTATTCCCTTTCCATTCTCCTTAGCTGCATAGTGTATGATTAGAAGAATAAAACCTTGAACATGTCATCTATGTTTTACCATAAAAAACAGTTTACATTTTACTGCCTCTAGTCTTAAATGGTTGGATTGTCCAAATTACAAATAGAAGAAAAGAAATATCCGAATCCATTTTCCAAAATCTCTGCCACTGAGACCTCCACAACCATATAAAAGATATGAATAAAATACCATTTTTGTTGCATTCAGCAATAAAAAAATTACATTTAAAAATGATTAACTTGTCCTCTTTTATTCCTCTATTGTTTTTTTTTTGTGTCCACCTTCTCTCCATTGCTCAGGTATGTGGTACTCCAGAATACATCGCTCCAGAGGTGATTCTGCGGCAGGGCTATGGAAAGCCGGTGGATTGGTGGGCCATGGGCATCATCCTCTATGAGTTCCTGGTGGGCTGTGTGCCTTTCTTTGGAGACACTCCTGAGGAGCTGTTCGGACAGGTCATCACAGGTAAGGAGACTGTGTCAAACTTGCACTGCTTTATTTTTTTGATGAGACATTTTTTAGCAGTTAAAAAGCATTGAAAAGGAGGCGCAGGGTTTAGATTAAGAGCAGCAGATATTTGAGATGATCACGGCACCTTCAGACCCCCTGCTATGCCAGTTGTATTTACATGCCTCTTTCTTTACATAAGACTGTCTCTAACATTTAAGCAGCCTGAATCAACAAGGCATTTCTTATATTTTTTCCCTTTTCCGTTTTTTTTTTTTTTTTTTTTTTTACATATTTGTTCTCTCTTTGTTGTCTCTGTTAGATGATATAGTTTGGCCAGAGGGTGATGATGCATTGCCTGCAGATGCCCTGGCCCTCATCTCTGCCCTGTTACAGACAAACCCTCTTGTGAGATTGGGAACAGGTAAGAACTTTTGCTTTTACATCAGAGCACTGATGTGCACCCATTTCGAGTCAGTATAAGGAATGAAGAATGCTATTAATGAGAACTCTTACAAAGAAGCATTCAGCCTCGCACATATTTGGTTAAAAGGTTGTCAATTAAGTCACACAAATTAATTCCACAAATATGACTCCATCCATCCATCCATCCATCCATCCATCCATCCATCCATCCATCCATCCATCCATCCATCCATCCATCCATCCATTTTCTTCTGTTAATGCATAGCTGGGTCACGGTGGCAGCAGGGTGAGCAAGGTATTCCAGATATTCCCTTCCCAAGAAATGTCTTCCAGCTTTTCTTAGGAGATCATGAAGGACTCTAATTATTGATGAGATATATCATAATTCCAGCATGTTCTCTGTCCTCTTGGGATCTCCTACCAGTACCAAGGGTGGGTGTCAAAAGGCTGCACCCTTATGCATCCTCATCAGATGTCTTAACCACCTTCACAGACTCATCCACATCCTTCTGTCCATTACTCTCTGAACCTCTCTGTTGATTTATCACTCTGAGAGACACCTTTCAAAAACACATCATTTGAATTCTATTGTTGTTATTGTTGATTAAAGAAGCTCATGTATACCGTCCATTTTGAATGAGGCTGACAGGTCGTGTTGTTTGTGCCCCTGCCACCAGGTGGAGCTTTTGAGGTGAAGCAGCACTCATTCTTCACTGAGCTGGACTGGAACACTTTGCTGAGACAGAAGGCAGAGTTCATCCCTCACCTGGAGTCAGAGGAAGACACCAGCTACTTTGATAGTACGTTCCTCTGGATTTATGTGTCTGGAAAGTACAGCAGTTACATCAATATTATGGCAATAATTTTTCCAACACTGTTCCTGTCAGAAATGCAGGCTTGAAGTTCAGCTGACAGCTCATATATTTTATCTCCTCTCTCCCTCTCTCTCTCCCTGTCTCACTCCCTCCACCGCCAGCCCGCTCTGATCGTTATCACCACATCAATACGTATGACGAGGACGACACCAATGACGATGAGCCCGTAGAGATCAGACAGTTCTCTTCCTGTTCTCCTCGCTTCAGCAAGGTCTGGACTTTGCCCTCTCTCCTCTTTCATCTCACTTCCCAGCTTCTCTGTCATTTGACTCTGTTCTCCTTTTGTTTCTCTCACCATGGCAACCTGATATATTTTGTCACTTGCCACTTTATTTGACAGGATTATATAAAGTAGAAGAAAAGAGTCTGAGACAGATAAATTGGAGGTCTTACTGTACAGAGAGCAGCGCCTGAGGCTGGACTCAGGTATCACAAGAGGAGTTCAGACAGTCTTACTGGGCTATTGCATCATTCCCTCTTTTTCCTTTTCCCTCTAGTTTCTATTTTAAGTCGCTCAGGCCAGTGTAAACTTTAATGCCTTTTGCTTCATCTCTCTACAGATCCGTGATTGATAATCTTTCCTCTCTATTCTTTTTTCATGTCCACTGTTTCCATCATTAAATCTCGTAAATTCTGATCTGTGGCTTTTTCTCTCTGTGCTAACATGTTCTTTTTCTGTCTCATTTTCCTCTTGGGGGGCTATTTTCTCACCTCAGGCTGTCTTTTTTTTTTCTCCCTCTACCGTCACTCCCACTTCCATCCTCTCTCACTTACTCTGTCTCTCCATCTGCCTTCCCTCTGTCTTTCACCTGGTCTATCCTCTCATGTTGGGGTTGTGAAGTTGTAAAGGAGCTTTTCAGAAAATCTGAAGTGCCTCATCGAGAGACCAATTTCAATTACATTTGAGATGAATTTGAGGTTACACTTGAGGGCTTTTGAGCGCTCAAGCAAAGACCTCTGCTGAAAACACACACACACAAAATAAGATCTGCAGTGAACTCACATGTATTTGATTTCTTATAATTTACTAATGCAGAGCTGCAGTGACAAATGATGATAGGTTGATTCGAGAGAATTAACCAGCAACTATTTTGATAATATAACATTTGATTAATTATTTATTTTACTATCTTTACCATTTATTTAATGTTATGCCTTTTTTTCTATGTATAATTCAATCCATATTGCTGCATTCTACTGTTTATACTGTTATACTGTATTACATTCCACCCTATGCTATACCTTATATCCCATTTACATTATACTGTACTATATTATATCAATATCCAAAACAGTATCGTTACATTATATTCTACAACATACTTCCAATATGTATCTATATTTATGCCAGTGTATTATTTTATCAGAAGTAGTATTTGTTCACATGTACAAGACTGCAGACTTTACTGATCACACTAAAGTCACTTTTGACTTCTAATTTAATTTTTATTATTAAATGCTCCTTTTGTATCTGTTTTCACAACTATTCAAATTGTATAAACCTCTATTATTTTCCCTTTCCTACTTATCTTTAATAGTAGTATTTTTTTTCCATGTGCCTCTGCAGCATCCAAATTTACCTCCAGGGATCTATGAAAGCTTCTCTTATCTAAGCTTATCGTAGCTTAGCTTAATATCGGTTAAGTTCCTTTAATGGACAACTTTCTGCCCACTGGTCAGAGACAGGTTTCCAACATAAGGTTCAACAGGTGTAATTCTTTTCAATCCCATGTAGGATTGTTTTTAAAGCATTCTATATTGCAAGAAATGCACCCACAGTTTAATGTTTTCAGCTGACTTCTTGTGTTTTGTCTCACGTTTTATGGTTGTAATGCTACATTGCCTTGAAAAAGATGCTCCTCTTATATGATATTAAGTATGTCCAAACTAAACTTATCAGTCGTGTTTCCCTGCTCTCTCTATATATTTTCAGTTCTAAAGTGGCTAGTAGCCTGATGCAAAGCAATTATACAATATATGAAACATAAAACAGTGAATATGTATAATTACAGCAAACAAATAGCTGTAACACCCACTCACCAGCTGTACTTTCACAGAGCTGTTAATAACTGCTAACAGACCAAATGATTATTGATCAGACTGTGTCCCCCTGCAGGTGTACAGCAGCATGGAGCATCTGTCTCAGCTGGAGCAGAAAGCTACGACCTCTGTGTCCCGTCGAGAGCCCAAGGGCCCACGGGAGGACAAGGTGACCAAAAGAGAGAGTCTGGGCAGCTTCAGCATGAGAGACAAGAGCTGGAGGACTGGATCCCCTGAGATGTGAGTGGTAGGCGTTATTGAATGAATGGGTTTTAGAGGAGAGTGTGTGTGTGTGAGACTTTTGTAAGTAAGCTAGGTGGTGTGTTCTGTAAGCTAAAACTGAGGCTGTCCAGAAGTTTCCTTAAGTTTTTTCTTCTTGTTCTGCAGCCTAACTGTCACAGAGTCCCAGACTGACTGAATTTTTTCACATTGACACCAATTTTAACACTCATTGAAAAAAAGGAACTTGGCGTGAAAGTTCACACTCACTTCGAATCAACAACAGGCAACCGATCCGACATCCCCAAAGCTTGGAAACTGGGAAATCATAATTTAAGATGTCTGTTTCTCAAAATAACCCAAACTTTTCTCTTTTCATCATGATTTGTTGATAGATAATGCAAATGTAGCTACTTGTCTCTCTCAAATCCAGTCAGTAAAGTTCCATTTCAGTCACACAAACTGACAATTACTGGTTGTTTCAGGACCATCCAATACAGGTGTTTTAATGCTGTCTGTGCCCTCGATACTAAAGTTGTTCATTTTCAGTGATTAGCTGACATGACAGGAACCTCCAGTAGCTGCATGAAGGCTTTTACTTTTCAGTCCACCAAAATGTAAAATTGACTTTCATACTGGGATCTAGATTCATTAAATATTATTCTGCTCTGCTGCTGTGCTTTTCATGCTTTGAAGCAGCTTACAAAGACTACAACCTGCTTGGTCCAGACTACACATTATTAACTAACACATTTCTGATTGAGAGCATATGGCAGGAACAGATTTCCATTACTCCTCATATCTCCATTTCCCCTCAGTCTTTAAAAAGCTTATCTCTGCATTTCTACATTCATATGTAAAATAAAATCAATCAATCAAACTCCCTGTGCTCATAATGGTTAGAAAATTTGATAAGGTGAAGGTGGCTCATCATTTTATTACCACTGTTATTGGATTTTCCATTTTCATATCTCATACCAATTATCTGTGTCTCGCAGCTATGATTGCTTTTTGACTACAGCTCACTGCATTCAGTTGAGTGTCGTTACATACTCATTGAATGTATTTATTCTCTCATTATACATTTGCAATGCTAATTACTCTTAAAAAGTTCCCTTCTTTGTTACGTCCATGTTTATTAGGAAGCAGTCTTCTTCTCCTGTGCCTTTGCTGGCATATTGCAGCATATACTAACCACCATCTGTTGATCAGTTGAGTAGTGGGACACTCCTGGCAGGATTTTGTATTGCATCATGTGTTTTATGTGAATGCACAAAGCAAAGAAAGTGAAGAACCACTCACAGACAAACCTCTCTGTAATGCTACTAGAGGCCAGAAACTCCACAGGCTACCTTTAAAGATTAAAGATATTTCCATTTTCCATGTGTAGTTTTTATATTTTTTTAGTAGCTGTGCTAATATCAGCAAAAATGGTGAACAGCTAAACATTATACCTGCTCAACATCAGCATTTTACCATTGTTACAATGTCTCACGTTAGCATTTAGTACAGCCTTCATGAGGCTCTGTTTGCATCATAATGTGAATGTCTCTGTGTCCCTCTTTATGCAGGAAGCGCCTGTCTTGTTCTGAGTCCCTTTACATGGAGGGGGATGCAAGCCCTCCTCTTGGTGCTCGCCGACGCTTCTCAGCATTGATGGATACGCATCGTTTTGCGTCACCCCTGGACAGTGAGCCAGAGGTCCTGTCTCGCCAGATGCCCATCAAGGTCCGTGGAACCTCCCTGGATGGGACCAGCATCCCCTCACCGAGCCTACTGGAGCAGAGGAACAGCCTGAAGGAGATCAACGGAGCAGGTGTGGTAGCAGGGGGGGTGGGAGTGTGGGGGCGTGGAGAGGGGGTCCTGAGAGGTAGACAAGGGTTGTAAAAGTAGAGAGTGAGAATGAGGGGAAATAAGCTAGTGGGCAGTGAGGAAGGTGACAGAGGATAAATAAAATGAAGGAAGCAAGGGCATGTAAGAGCAGGGAAGCTGAAAAGGCAACCTCATTAGAGGGCTACTGCTGTGCAAGTGGGCAACTGGATAGATCTTAACATTGTTTTTTTACCTCTGAATGCTGCTAACAGAAGGCACTTACTTAAATAACTGTTATTTCCACCTGACTGTACGTCATTACAGACAAATCCCCCAGACATGGAGAGACAGCAGGAGTCACCACGCCCATCAACATGTTATCTCCTGGTCCTGCAGCAGCCGGTCGTGACGTGATGACTCCTCTATATGACCCTCTGGGGCCCCGAGCCACCAATGACCTGGTCCTCCGCAGGGCTCGCCACCAGCATTTGTCTGGTGATGGGGAGAAACGCAACTCCAGACCTGGAAACAAGGTCATCAAGTCAGCTTCTGCTACAGCCCTGTCTGTCATCATACCATCAGGTGAGAGGAATGAGGAGAGAATGAAATCTTTTTGGAAATATCACTTTGAGGTGTAATAATAGAGCGTCTCATTCTCCTTCTTACTCTGCCTTCCTTCAGTGGAGCAGCATGGCGGTTTCTCCCCGCTGGCCAGCCCCATGTCTCCTCATTCTTTCTCCTCCAACCCGTCATCCCGTGACTCCTCACCCAGCAGAGATTTCTGCCCGGCAGTCAGCGTGCTGCGCTCCCCCATTACCATCCATCGCTCTGGAAAGAAGTACGGCTTTACTCTCAGGGCCATCAGGGTCTACATTGGAGACAGTGATATCTACAGTGTGCATCACATAGTTTGGGTAAGAAACCCCAGGACTTACGGACAACTTTTGGATGTTTTGTGCTGCAGCTGAAGTCAGTAACCTCACATGAAGAGGAGTTGCTTTAAATCCTGGTAGCATAAAACAGGGATAAATGAAGGAGTGCCGAAGATGATAAAACTTCAGCAATTTCTATAACTGTTGAGAAATTGATAATTGATTTCAGAAATCAGCTTAAAATTTCACCAGTACAATGTTATTTATCTCCCTTAAGCAGTTATTCTATAAAAAACGGACATTTAGTTGTATTATTCTTAGAAAACTCAACATTAAATCATCATCTAATCTTAACACACATGTGTAGACCATCTAAACTAAATAAGTTTAGGCTCATTTTAGGATGATATCAGTCCTTTGAAATAATTCTCTGTCTGAGAATTAAAACTGCACTCTGTGTTAACATGTAACTGTTTTTGACCTGCTATGAACTTGGCAGCATGTGGAGGATGGCGGCCCGGCTCAGGAAGCTGGCCTGTGTGCCGGTGACCTCATCACCCACGTCAACGGGGAGCCTGTCCATGGTCTGGTCCACACTGAGGTGGTAGAGCTCATCCTCAAGGTAGGCAGCGTTAGGCCTTTTCAGTCTCAGCTGTATATCATATAGGTAATTTCAATGTTTATGTGCAATTCTTTCATTTCTGTCAACAAAGGGTCACTTGGTTCTTTCTGTATAAACTTTCAATTTAAAGGGAGGGCAGTGAAGTAATGAAACCTTGTCAACACATTCATAAGTGTCTTTTGAGGATGTAGCTTTTTCTATTTGTTTTAGCCATTTGTCCTCAAAATCACAGCTAAGGTCACTGGGTTGTATTTAAAGCCTGTTGGTTTGTCATGTGAATGAGAGTGCTTCATTTGTTTTTATTTATTTATTTTTTTATTTCTTGTTTTTCTTTGGGGAGGGGGTTAACATGGATGGAGATCAATTTAAAATAGTGCATGTGTGGACAAGAAATCTTATGAGGAAGAAGGAGGGGGAAAATCCCAATACAAAAAATAGCCAAGTACATGTGGACAAGGCATAAGACAGAGTGCTTGTAGCTCCCAAGAGACTCTGAGCTTAGTGGCTCTTTAATTATTCTAAATACACATTAGGTTTGCTAATTAGTTTTGTAAACAGAGGTAACATTTTGTCAGACAGTGTTCTGTGGGTAAACAAGCCTGACAGTGAATAATTACTAATGTTGAAATCATTAAATGGCATTGATCTGTGCAGAGTGGAAACAAAGTGACGGTGACAACCACACCTTTTGAGAATACGTCCATTAAAGTGGGTCCTGCCCGCAAGGCCAGCTACAAGTGTAAGATGGCACGTCGGAACAAGAGGACCATGGGTAAAGATGGCCAGGACAGGTAGGAGCTCACACACCTGCATCATTGCAGTGACAGTGTTACTCTTGTCTTGGATGCTATCTTTCTCATGAACTCCAATACACTACAAATGTAAAGGACCTCTTCTGTTTTGTCGTCCATGCAGTGTAATATGTACGGTATATCTGACTGTGTTTTACTGGAGAATCCCAATCTAAGAGTACAGTGGTTTTGCATATTTTTGCCAATTAATCACAACTAAACTACAACTAAACTTAAAGAACAAAACAAAGAAATTTACGTGATTATTTTCCCAAAGTCCTTCCTATCCTTTAGCTTAGATCTTTTTTTAATAGCATATCTCATGAATTTTGTGCTTATTGTAGCTGAGCTTGAAATGTCTCAGACTGAAATGATGCAGCTGTTGTTGCACCAAAGGATGCAGCAGGTAAAAGAGTTTACTGTAAAAAATAATCATGTGAGTTGATTCTCATTGTAAGTGGAGGATAACATAGCATGCAAAAAAGCAAGAAAAATAACTCCTGTTACACTTTTGTAAAAAGTTACAACTGTAAAACCACTGGTTAGTCCCTTTAACTCAAGTTTATTGGCAGATTGATGTAAATTATGCCTGTACAAGGTAAACTAAACCAAATCTTTCTCATCCTCTTTCCTCCTTGTCTGTCTATCTTGCAGTAAGAAGCGTAACTCATTGTTCCGTAAGATCACGAAACAGTCCAATCTTCTGCACACCAGCCGCAGCCTGTCCTCTCTGAATCGCTCTCTGTCCTCCAGTGAGAGTCTTCCTGGCTCCCCAACTCACAGCTTGTCTGCTCGGTCCCCGACTCAGGGCTACCGCTCCACCCCTGAGTCCTCATACCTGGGTAGGGCCCTGGACATGCATAATGCATATTTAAGAGATCAAACAGAAATGGTCTGGAATCCATTCACATTAGAAATATGCTCCTGTTAAAATACTGCACAGAAAAACCCATGTTTATTTTAGAGTGTGAGGCCTGCAAAGTGATCTTTTAGCCAGAAATTGTACCAGCCTTAACTAACACAAGTCTCTGTGCTTTCAAATCAAAAGTCTGCCTTTTTCCTCTGGGATTACACATCTTAATTGATCTTTTCTGATATCTCTTTTTGTCAAGGTGCTTCCTCCCAGAGCAGCTCCCCAGCCTCCAGCACCCCAAACTCCCCCGCTCCATCTCAGCACATGAGGCCCAGCTCCCTGCACGGCCTCTCCCCTAAGCTCCACCGCCAGTATCGCTCTGCCCGTTGTAAGTCGGCTGGTAATATCCCTCTGTCCCCACTGGCTCACACACCCTCCCCTACTCAGTCTTCACCACCGCCTTTGCCTGGCCACACCGTTGGGAGCTCCAATACCACCCAATCCTTCCCTGCCAAGCTCCACTCCTCGCCACCGGTGGTCCGTCCCAGGCCCAAGAGTGCTGAACCCCCTCGATCACCTCTCCTCAAACGGGTGCAGTCAGCAGAGAAGCTGGGTTCACCTCTCACCCAGTCCAGTTCTACTGGGGGGCTTGGGGGTCCGCTGAGGAAGCACAGCCTGGAGGTGCAGCACTCTGAGTACCGCAAGGATGCCTTCCTCTGTGAGCTCGGGCTCCAGAGCCTGGTGGAGACAGAAGGTGAAAATTTGCCCCCTAACTCTCCACCACTACCCTCATCCTCAACTACCCCAGAGACCGGTGTCCTGAAGCCTGTGAGGAGACTGGGGAGACAAGAGTCACCACTCAGCAGGGAAACACTGCTGGCTGGGAGGGAGAGGGAAGAGAGGGAAAGAGGCAGAGAGAGGGAGAAAGAGAGGGAGATCGATACCTCAGCAGTACTCGAGAGATTGAGTCGAGTTGGAGCCACAGGATCCCAACCATCCCTAACAAGAAAAGCTTGTGCAGGTGAGCTACCATTGAGCTCGCAGGCTGGCCCTAGCTCCAGACTAAGCTCAGAAACCATCAAAGCTACGACTCCTAGCACCCCAACTAAAACATTAGGAGGTCTAGGTGGTCCCAAGGGTCCTGAAAGGAGTCACACAGACTTAACATCCAAACAACAAGACCACAAGGCAGCCAGAGGGATGTTATCTAATGGTAAAGATCCCCGAGAGCAGCTAGGGGGGAAAAGTGAACCAAAGCAGGAGGGACACAAGAGTAGACCTGAGTTACCTGGTTCTGTCTTCACCAAGATCTCTGCCTCTACTCCAGATAAATCCCTCAGCACTGATGCAACAGTGACAGCAGGGCCTCTGAGCATTAACAAAACCTTTAAACCATCAGGTATGGGGGACAGCCTGAGAAAGGCTGGATCAGAGAGCAGTGACTCAAGAACTCCAGACCTCGGTTCTAAAAGCCCCAAACTTCCAACTCGCATTCTCGCCCCCGTCATCCCCCCACACGGACAGCCACTCTCGCTGGGCAAGGTTAGGCAGGGACTTGGGCCTGTCAACTGCTACCGGGGAACACTCGACTGGGAGGACAAATGTCGCCTGGAGGTGGTGGAGGAGCATTCGCCTTCTCCCTCTCCCTCCCCAACTGCTGTCACCCCCTCCCTCTGCGGACCTTCTCTCTGTAAATCCCGGCCCGTCTCCCCCGGGGAAAAGACGAGCTTTGTCAGCCAGCTGACCACTGTGGCCAAAAATGTCCTCGGGCCAATCAAGCTTGGCTCTCAGGAGGTGGTCAAGAGTAAAGACCAGCAGAGTAAGGCAGCAGAGGATAAACAAGGAGGCACAGCAGGAAAGAGTGACTCTCCTGCTGGAGGTCGAGTGGCCGTCGGGGCTGCAGTGGTGACCCAAAGTCCTGCTGGTTCACCATTAGACAAGGCTGCAACAGGTATCAACCCGCCCAAGATGTGACCCCGCGGGGTCTCTAAACGGGACTTAAGTAGAAAAAAAGATGCCTTTTTTGGAGGAACAATGCAAAAGAAGTCAAGCACTTAAAAAAATGTACATTCCAGTTTGAGAGTATATGAAATGTTATTTATTGATTGCAATCATTGACTGATTCTAACTTAAAACCAGGAGTAAAAAAAATCTACTGTAAAGGTGCATTACCTGTTGATTTTCTATTATAAAATATTTAATAAGAAGACTCTTAACGTAATGTGGAACACTTTATCAGATGTATATGTGTGTGGTCAATGTGAACGCATGTCATATGGTATGTACTGTACATGTATTATAGATACAAGAAGGTCAAAAAGTGCTTTACCGATCAAAACATGCTGAATACTGTGAATACCAAATCCAGTCACTCTATTTTGTCTCTCAACCAGCCTTTTGTTCTTTTACTGCTTATCAAACAAGACAACCAAACAGGAGGATGTACTGAGTCATATTTTTTGCATCAAATGACATGAAAAAACACACAGCCTCGGTTTGGCTTTGGCAGGTAAAGCAAGCAACAAGATGATTAAGCTCATTTCTACTTCATCCAGCAGTTCACTGAGTTGACGTGCACAGTCAGACAACGCCAAAGCAGGCCCTCTGTCAGTGGATGTCACATTAAGCACTCTTCAGCTCAGTCTGTCGCAGGGGATTTTGTGTGTCTGTGTCTGTGTCTGTGTGTGTGTGTATGTGTGTATGAACCCACCTTGGGTCTATTTCTGGTGGTTCTTGAAGGATGCGTCCTGATGCAGAGGAAAGCGGGCTGACAGAGCTCAGGCTCAGTGCTTATCTTCCCTTTGCAGGAGGGCTTCCACAGCCCTTCTCTCCCTCCGCCTTCAAACTACACACAAACATAGACACACACACACTTGCACAAACACATGTAGACACATTCACATTGCCACAGGAGGCAGCAGTGTCAGCAGCCGATTTTCATGCATTTAAATCCATACCCCTGTGGTCTATGAATTAGGACGCGAGCGTGTTAAGATGTGTGTGAGCATATGTGTGTCTTTTTAAAGAGAAGCTACACTTTGCACAGTTGACTCAGCAAAGGGTCATGACAGAAACCAAACTGGAAATAAACAGACAGCAGTTGGGATCCTATAACAATTAAATGCTCTGCTACTTTGGAGGTAGTATGTAAAAAGAAACTCTAAGCACACACAGTGAACCAGACCTATGTGGGGGGTTTTTTAGCCAAAACAGGACATTGAGGCAGTCATGGATGTAGCATACTTGGTCTGTGAAAAGGCTCAATAGCTAAGATAGAGTCTGTGGATATGGGCATGCCACAGTATATCACATGAGCCTGTTACTGTAAAAACAAGATTATCTCAGCATAATCAGACAGACTGTGTTGTTACAATAGCCACTACAAGGTAGGTAGCCAAGATTGATCAATGTAATGCTCACATTTCTATGTAACATACTGATAAAGGTGTTGGAATCATCTCACATTTAGCAAGAGTGCTGAGAAAGATAAAAATTTTCACTGGAAAATAATACTTTCTTTTTAACCACTGGTTGTATTCATCTCCTCAGTAACTCATCCTCAGCAACTATCCAGTGTACATAATCTTATGCAAACTATTTACAGATGTGTGAGGGTTGTTGTCCTGCTAGTTGTTGGTGCAGTATGCAGGATTTTAAGGATTTATTCCAGCTTTAATTTGATACATTTTTCAGTATAACTTTGCTCCACATGTATAAATGGATTCAACAAAAGCAACTTCACACAAAGGTAGAGGTTCAGCGACTAACATTTAATTCTTGGTTCAAACCTCAGTGTTAAACATCAGTTCAAAATGGCTAAATGTTTGAGTCTGTCGCTGTTTTTCGCGAAACACTACATTGTACAGTTGTGTTGGCAACATTGTTTCAATTTTATCTTTCTGACAAAAAAAATAAAACAATGAGTTGATTGTGGCTAAAAGCCATGAAACTACAAAGTGGGAAGTTCATGTGCAAAATATTGGCATAAGCAGCCATTTATTAATGCATCATTGATGTCATGAATTCATTTTAAATGATTAAAAATAAATTCTTAAATCTAACAATGTTTTTCCCATGCAGTACACGCACCAACCACTGAGTTTTTTTTTTGTTTTGTTTTTTTTGAATCCGACATTATACTCTACTGCCCTCCAGTGGTTTAAAATACCAACTGTTAAATATGTTTTCAAAAAAATGCTGATTTATATCATGTTGGAGTGAAAGTTTCTGAAATGAAACCCAGAAGACCACCAAAATACTGCAGAGTGGATGTTATTAGCCATAGGGTTACTAAATATGCATTTGTGTTTCTAATGACTAAATATTTGC
The DNA here is from genome assembly GCA_029814765.1 of Acanthurus leucopareius. Lineage (NCBI taxonomy): Eukaryota > Metazoa > Chordata > Actinopteri > Acanthuriformes > Acanthuridae > Acanthurus > Acanthurus leucopareius. The sequence goes on along the minus strand of JAQMCX010000043.1, from coordinate 19,395,874 downwards.
AGTAATTATCAAATAAAACACAAATCTATTCTTTTTCTGTTGCTATGTTCTTCACTTGACTGTTAATTATATCTTCTGGAATAGGGATTAAAATTTTTAAATCTACTGTCTTATATATCCTACTGATAGAAATTAGTTCTTTTATATTTTGATGTAATAAATGAGTCATCAGGTCAGCTCTGATTACCAGATTTAGAAAACTAACTGTAAAGTAATCTTATAAGGCTGTCATGCCAACTTTACGGCTTTTCCCAATTTGTGGTGTCTATAGTAGTGTGATATGTTTAAGAATTCCTTTTTTTCTTTTGGTGATTGACGGACTGAGTAGTATAAATGCACTTTATTTGGAAAAGAAATCTTCATACTGTTTGTAAGTTACTTTGAAGGAAAAGCAAATATACTGTACAAATATATGTACAAATATAAATTCTACAAATTAACACAAAAGTCCAAGTATACAAGCATTCCACATTTCTCTGTTCACTGGAAGTGTATTTATTTGTACCATGGGGCATTTCTGTTTGTGATAGATGTGATTCAAATGCAAACACCTGAAGTGCAGTATGTGGAATAAAATTCTGAGATTTGTTCCAAAATGTGTTACCTCTCACTCTTTTTTGACAGTGATCAATAGTAAACTTCCTGCAGCAACTCCTACATTGTCTTATCACAGTAAAACACTATTTTGACTACATATATACATAACTCATTTCAAAGAACATGTCATAGCAGCTGGAACTAATATTAGAAACTGTGTTTGTGTCCCATCACGTTTTTCTGTCCAGGACCCTGATATTGTCCATTCTGACTTACCTGCACACCTTGTCTCCCAACCAGGTGGTGAGCAAGAGAGAAACGATGCAAAAAACAGACCTTTCTCACAGAATTTTGACTTGTCAAAATCAGGTGCAAGTACAAACATTACAGCATTGTAATACTTGCTGTAATTAAACCATCACTAATATTATTAGTAGCACTTGAAAGCTGAACTTGCATTTTCATTTGAACAAGAGAAACATCCGTTATGTCATCAAGGTAAACATATAATCTGTACATTTATTTATTTATTTCCTAAGGGAGGCATGACAAGAAAAGGTTTGAGGACCCGTGGTTTGGGGCTGTCACAGAGACAACGAAATCAAATTGAGCAATGATTAATGCTGTTAGCGTAACATGTCCAAATGTCATATGTAAAAAGGTCTGTTTAGGAATTTATTTACACTAAAATTGATTTTAACCGTGCGCATGTAATGTCAAAATCATTGCGCCTGTTCGCCGTGCCACTACTCTTGCATGTTTCTATACAAATGCATAAAATCTCTCTATTTATTAGCTTATCTAATTCGTAGCCTATATAACAAATTGCATATCTCTAGATAATAGCACGTTATTCGACTACTATCCAATCAGCTTCTCACGATGTTTTTAACCAATAGCGTTGCGCTGGGAGAGGACAACAGGAAGTAAATGCCCTCTGCTGTCAAAGGGAGATGCTAAAGCGGTCGGTCAGTGAGTTTGAGTCGCTGTCTACTGGATTATCTTCGGAAAAGTGTGTTCAAATTAGCTTGTTTGGTGAATGAAAGAACAACGAATTGTGCTAACTTCAGTTGTGTTATTGATAGGTTATCAATATCTTTGGTGAGTTCCGCTTAAATGCTAGTAAGTATAGCTAACGCCGGAGACTAGCGTTTGAAAATGCTAAAGTTAGCTAGCTTTTGTAAGCTAGTACATTAAATTTATCCGTGAGGACTGCAGTCGTGGGCGAAGAGGGAGGAAATCGCTGATATGATTCAACCTACTACAAAGTATCGACCAGCTTAACCGGCTTTTATAGCAGGTACGTAGTCATTTGTCGGCAAATCCTTAATTTCTAGGTGAATTGACTGTATAAAGCAAGTAAGCCACGGTTACGGCGGTCACTCGAATATTTAAGCTTGGGTTTTGTTTAAGGAGAAAAATATTTAGTTTATTATGTTACACTGACGTTGTGGGACTACACATTACATTGACGTTAATGTACCATGAGGACGTTAGTGATAAAGTTTGTGGATTTACACGCGATCTTGCGAGATATGGTGTCGTGACAGATACATTTCTGTCCTGCAGTGTATAATCGTATGAAGTGTTCAACAGCCTTATCAGCATTCATGATTAATGAGAGCCACCATAATCAGATGACTTTCACAGACGCTGTGAAGCTCGACATGCCGGTTGTCAAATGCTAATCACATGATCCTTTTTTTTTCTTTTCTATTTTTTTTTCTTCAGAAATGTCCCTATCAGTGCAATGACCTACTCTAACCGAGTTACTTTTCCCTGCTGAAACTAATACTCATCAGTTTCAGGGAAGGGTAAAAGTCACTGGTGCTTCTCTTTGTGATGTATACATTGTGAAATCAGTAGCTGGACAGATGAGTTCAATTGTATGCATTTATACTTTTTCAGGAAGTGATGACTTTACTTTTGGTTTGCAGATTAGTTGTTATGCTGATTTCCTTCATAGTGTGATTAAATCATGTGATGTTTTTTTAAGGATGTTAAACCTCATTCATTGCCTTGGAAATGCAGTCTGACAAAAAAAAAATCTTGACTAATGGTAAACTCACCAGCCCCACAGGGTCTACAACCTAAGGCTGCAAGTAATGGTTATTTTTAATTATTGTTTAGTTTTCAAATGACTTGCTTAATAAATCATCAATCATTTATTCTTAGCATACTTAATGAAATATTAAAAATGCCCATCACAAATATAATACATCAATAAAATTGCCTTTTCCTGTGTCTAAGGTCCAAAAGTAAAACATAATTAATTCAGCTGATAAAACTACTGTGTCTAAGGTCAAGAATCAACTTCACACATTTGGCATCCTAATTACTCTCATAAAAAGCAGCCAAATATTGAGCCCATTGTCAATTTATTTTAAATACTTGATAAATCTTTTCAGTTCTACTGTAAAATCATCTTTTGGTCTTCATCAGGAGAGGGAGCTTGCTTATAGTCATAAGATTTTATGGTTTTGTGTAGCACATCAGCAACTTAGTAGACTCAAATAACACCACACAGTCAAGAAACCAGCAACTCTACCAGTTATCCAATAACATGAATCTTTAACTGAGCAAGTCACCATATTAGAAACAACTAGCAAAAACAAGTGCAAACAAGAATGCAGTACTCATTGAATCCTAACTGATTCAACTTCGTATATTCTTGAATTTTTTTTTTTAAGCACAATATCGGACAGCATACATAAAGTTGCTTCAAAAACAACAACATCTAATACTAAGCTTGCTTGAGGGGACACATGACTGTCAGTTCAAGTCAGTTTAATCTATAGAGAGCAAAATCAATAATTTACCTGATCTCTTACTCTTCTCTCCTCCACCTGTCAGTTCTGTGTTGCAATGAGGAGAAGCAGAGTCCAGCAGTGAGGGCTCAGAGGCATGAACTCCGTTTCCCCCAGTGCAGCACAGTACGTAAGGGGAGGGATGCAGGATGACCTGGTGGAGAGTCGGAGGCAGCAGCCTTTGGAGCGGCAGGGCAGCTTTGGTCTCAGGCAGCTGCAGACAGCAGATCCCAACAGGGAGTCAAATGGAGAGCCTGACGAGATGGACAAACTGAAAGCCAAACTGATGTCAGCATGGAACAACGTCAAATATGGTCTGTATGAAGAGCGTGTACGATTGCCTCTATCTTATATATACTCATATTTCTGTGAAGTCTGGCCAGATTTTTATTTTATTGGCAAGATGCTGCAAAACAACATGACAAACATCTGACAAAGCTTGAGTCAGCCTTATCAATGGCTGCTTTGCTAACTTGCATTCTCCCTGCTCTTCTCTATCTGTAGGCTGGACTGTTAAGTCTAAAACCTCCTTCAACAAAATTTCGCCAGTCACTGTCCTGGGACACTCCTATCTGCTCAACAGTGAAGGTAAACTCTAAACAGACAAAAGAATCTTACAAAGTAAAAGTGCCTTTCATTGCTGCAATTGTGCTCTTGAAAGAGGGCTTTCATGAGCGCAGACCCTAGGTGTTGTAGTGATGTGTGTTTTGGTTAACCACAGTGGTGTCAACCCTCTTCCTGTGAAAACGTTCTGCATTTACACCAGTGAACACAAAGCAGCAGAAAGACACAGACATGTAAACAGATCTCTCTCATGTCAGATTAACAAGAAATGAAATTCAGTCACAGCAGTTGTTTTGTTTGAATCAATGCAAGTTTTCTGTCACGCTCTGTCTCTTTTTCTCTATCTGGCCTTCCACTCCCTCTTTCACATCCTCTCAGATGAGGTGGAGCGCTTTCGTTTGGCTTTTGTCTCCAGGATTTGGCTGACCTACAGGAGGGAGTTCCCTCAGCTAGAGGGCTCCACCTGGACCACAGACTGCGGTTGGGGCTGTATGCTGCGCAGTGGGCAGATGCTGCTGGCACAGGGGTTGCTGGTCCATCTGATGCCCAGAGGTTTGTCTTTATATCACTTACACAGTCTTACTTTCATCCCACAGACCCCACTGTCAGTACCTTGTTAAAAAGTGAGTCAGTCTTGTTTTTTCTGTGAAGTGAAACACTCACACTGCAGTTATCTCTCAGTGGTGTGAGGCATATTACATTCTCTCTTTAGAAATCAGACACTCTTCTACCTCTCTCCTTTTGCCCATTTTTTAAATACAAACATTTCTTGCAGATTGTTATGTTTCTTTTCATTGCAGACAGCATTTGTCTCTTGGCTCTTTGTGTGCTGTCTCACTCTCCTGCTCAGTCTCATTTTGTCTTTTTTTGACATACTGGCATTGCATTTATGTTTAGAAGTGTGTTATTCAAAAGACGACTTCTCTTCAATTTTTTAAAGCTAAATAGGAGTGATTTCCTTGGATCTTACTTGATTGCTAAGTGAAAACCTATCTGTGTTCTACAGACTGGGCTTGGCCGGATGCTCAGCAGCTCACTGACGTGGACTTTGAGGTGTTCAGACCACGTTCCCCAGCCCGGGCTGGAGGGGTCCCCATCCCCTCTTTTGGCACACCACGAGGATCAAACACTCCTGAAAAGTCTCCACCAAGTGATCAAGCACCCAAATGCAGCCAGAAAAAGAGACCTGAGTCTGTGAGGGACAGGCAGGCAGAGCCCATCCACCACAGGCTGGTCACCTGGTTTGGGGATCAGCCCTCGGCACCTTTTGGGATTCACCAACTGGTGGAAATCAGCAAAAGTTCAGGGAAGAAGGCTGGTGACTGGTATGGCCCCTCTATAGTGGCTCACATACTACGGTGAGGATGTTGGAAGAGGCTTTACGATTCTCTTAAATTATTTACAAAGTTGACTTAAACATTGACTGAAAAACTGAATAAACATCTTTCAGCAAAGCGGTGGCCAAAACATCTGCTGTCCACAACCTGGCTGTATATGTGGCTCAAGATTGTACAGGTGAGATTACCAGACTAAACTCTTTCATACTTACTCCTGTGAGAGTAAGGTCAGAAGTATCGGTTTGTTTGCTCTCATTTGAAGAAGTCTTCCCACACAAACTGCTATGCATGCGTAATTTTTTCTGTCGTCACTGCAGTTTACAAAGAGGATGTGGTGCGCCTCTGTGACCTGTCAGTAAGCCAGACAGCCCCTGATTCACCCAGCCAAGCTTGGAAATCTGTCATTATACTGGTGCCTGTTCGGCTTGGAGGGGAGGCCCTCAACCCGTCCTACATTGAATGTGTCAAGGTCTGAGGTCACCCATTTATACATCCTCCTTGATCACTAGTGAAATGTTTCCTGAAGAAAGTTGCCATCCTCTTTATCCTTTCACTCATACTGAAAAATGCATGTTTATTTCCAGAACATCCTAAAGCTGGATTGTTGTATTGGAATCATCGGAGGAAAACCAAAGCATTCACTTTACTTCATTGGCTTTCAAGGTGAGAACCAGAAGCAAGGGAATAAAAAAATATTATTTAGATGAGGGATGTGGTCCTGCATCTGATTAATTTCGCACTACCTTCCTATTTATCTCAGTCAATATCTTGGTCAGTTTGCCTTAAGCCATGAGGTGAGCTGACCAAAAACAGAACTAAAACAATTTTTTAAAAAGGCCTAACAGGAGACCAAGTTTCATGATATTCACAAAACCAGTGGGAGCTCAGGACTTTTTATTTCCTATATTATATATTATTATATTTTATATATATAATATTATCTGCTATCGATCTGCCATTGTCATATTTTAAGACTCATGTAAGTTTTTTTTTAATTACCATACACCCTTATGTTTTGCTAGAATAGTTCTTTAAGTACAGTAATCATGTGTGTTTCAGGTCAGTCTGGTGATTGGATGTACAACGGCCTATTAAACATATAAACAAGACATATGATTATTTCATAAAGGACTTGTGTCTGTTAAGCTGGTGTCTTCAAAGCTGTTATATTGCAGTTGTGAATAAAATGAAGGAGAATTTGTAACTTAACCAACACTTTCAAAAATACACTTCTAGCTAATCACTGATTTCTTCTTCCTGGAACGATGATTCTGCTAATTATCAACAAAGCACATGAGAGAGGAAGTGAAAATGTAAAGCAAACCAAACCTCATTGCAGGAAAACACATTTTTAAGAGAGGAATGTAGCTATATATTTTTATTATATAGTGGAGCTAATGGCACTTAGCAGTATTGTCACCAGTCAACGGTGGCCACTGCTGCTTGGTTCAGTGAGAACAAGATGTAAGGATGGGAAATCAGTAAATATATGACTGGACATTCATCTGTTTCTGGCCAACTGTTTAGCACTTGGCAGGTGGTGATTTTATACTTAAATACTGTGTTTTAGTTCCCCTTTCCTGACTTCTCCTTCCTGTGTGTTAGATGAACAGCTGCTGTATCTGGACCCTCACTACTGCCAGCCTGTGGTGGATGTGTCACAAGTCGACTTCTCCCTGGAGGTTAGTTGCACTCTCTCTCACTCCAGTCAGGCTTTTTATCTCTTTTTCAAAGATCACATTGGACTTGAAACATGTGACTTTTTAAAGTTTCGGTAGTGCTTTGACTGTGCAGAAGAAAGGACTTTGCGTCATTATCTTTTACTGTACAACTTCTGTCTCCTTCTGTCTCTCTCTAGTCATTCCACTGTAGCTCTCCCAAAAAGATGCCCTTCAACCGCATGGATCCCAGCTGCACCATCGGCTTTTACGCAAAGAGCAAAAAGGACTTTGAGTCTCTATGTTCTGCTGTTAGTGAGGTAAATAATTTCCCTCTCACCAGTCATATGACTCTAAATGTTGAAGCACTTAATACAGAAGAGAGCACAACAGTTTTTCAAGTTTGCCTTAACACAATTGTCAGGTGCCTAAATAAACATTAAAACAGGTTTTGCTTGCGGTAATTGTTCCTCCTCATTTTAAACCGGCCATTAAAGATTTCTTTCCAGTGTGCCACCAATGCAAGTAATTGCAGTTTTTGTAATTTTTTGCAAGTTTTTCTGAAGCTAATGTGTGACTTGAGTTAGCTGAATCAAATGTGTATCTTTCAAAGTCAAGGTATTTTTAATACAAAGTTTCCTTTTTTGAAGAAAACGGATTGACTTAAAACACTAAAATAATTTAGATACCACACACACACAGAGTAAATCCCAGATCTGCCATATATGCTTGCTTGGTTATATTTATAATACAGTACAAAAGCATAGACCACACCATTGTTGGCTGGGGAGAGAGGAGAGCCCATACTAGATGAGAAAAGACAGCCTTTAAATTTAAAGTAACTTATTAAATATTTTAGCATCATTTATGTCTGCCCCTGTCTTTACACTAACTGCATCCTTCCTTCTGTGATGTTTGCTTTTATTTTACCTTGCAGTTTTGAAACAAAAATATTAACAGATCACAGGTATTTTTTTAAGATGGTGTCAAACAAGATCAATACCGCCCCCTATATGTTATATGTGCAGCTTTTTTTTTGTTGTTGTATGCGCTTAGTAAATTGAAAATCTTTTGACTGTTGTAATGTGAGCTGAACATAAAAACAAGCAATTTGAGGACTAATTAACTATGAAAGCAATCAACAGCTGACTGATAACAGAAATAATAGCTGGTCATAGCTCTAGTTTCATGTAAAAATATTTGATTTAAGAGATGTTTATGTAGTGTCGTGACATTTTTCTCGCTGAATCAGATTGCTTGTGGTGACCATATTTGTTGTCCGCTCAGGCTCTGTCGTCATCGAAGGAGAAGTACCCCATCTTCACCTTCGTGGAGGGTCAAGGTCAGGATTATGGACTTGAAGGTCACAGCAGCAATAACAGTGGACCTGCAGCCCACATTCTGCCCCCGGGCAAACTGAGCAGGAGTAACAACAGAAGAAACAGTGATGAGTTTGTCTTCTTGTAAGCAGAATGCTCTCTCTGCCCTCACAGATAGGGGGCAGAGGAGGACACCTCATATCCTTTTTAAAGGGAAGGACTCAGTTCTGCTGATGGAGCTGCTGCAAGGTGGACGTGACACTTCAGTGTTTTATCGCCTTCACTCATCAGCGGAAATAAAAACTGCGGCTTCTGTCATCACCTTTGTGTGAATGAGTCTTATAAGCTAACAGGCATTAATGGGAGCATTATGTTATTGGGCAAAGGCGCAGTGTCAAAATGGATCATAGTGAGAAATGTGAGAAGTACTTGCAGTATTCTTGATTCACTTAATCAGACCCAAAAAAGCCTCAAAGTCGAACGTGTGAGTAAAATCAGGAGCTTTGAAGTACTTCAATTATGCTCAACTACTGTTTTTTTGTCCTGGTGTCAACTGGACATACTCAAGGTCATGTGTGGTCTACATGAAACGTAAATTAGCTCACTGGTCAGGAGTGGGGGTTGTGGGGGGGTTGCCTGATATTGTTCTTGACTTGTATAATATACCATCTGCTGTACATCCAGTTTTTCATTCTTTACATTTATTTATCAGGTTTATGAATGAGAGTTTGCACGTGAGAGAGTGTGGGATTGGTGTAATTTATTTGTTTTGTTGTTAAGTGTGTGGATGTATTTACTGGAAGAGTCTGACACTTTGCATTTTACAGAGGTTTCAAGTTCTCCCAGGAGCTTCTTGAACCGATGTAAACTCACTCTTGCGTCGCAGTCAGGCTCAAGTTTCACACGGATGACCAGGACTTTGATCCCAAACTTGCTTTGGCTCTCTATTATTGATCATTAAGAAAATGAAACACCCCCAAAAATCTCCTGTTACAATCCTTCCAAAGAGCTTGTTGGGGGTGAAGAGAAACAATCCCTTTTCATTGGTGGAGGATGTGAATCTTTACCTGGTGAACAGTGGCTTTTCCCATGAAGCATGATTATAAAGTTAATCAGGAAACATGAACAAAAACCCAGAACAGATCTGTGTTTTACTTTACAAAGTTCTACAGTCTGTAAGATCAGCCCAAGCTGAATGGAGTTCTTGCCTCATCTTCAAGCTCTCATTTTGTTTTTGTCCCTTTTTCTACGTGAAGGCTACTGCTGCAAGTTGCACTATTACTGTTATTTGTTGTCCTGATTAAACTTCAAACACTGGAATCACATTTTACTCTTGTGTCTCATGTTTTTAACATTTAAATACATGCACTCTTCTTATGTCCTTATCTGCTCACTGTAAACTCCAGAGGAAGAAGCACTGAGTATTATATCTCTGACAAAATGCAGTATTCTTCCTAGAAATGTTACTTCCTCAGAGGAATGATTGTTTGAGAAATGATCAGTTTTATGCTTCATTTCAACGGTAAACTGCATTGTACAGAAATCTGGTCTTCACTGGTTAAGAGCTGGTTTGAAGAAATTTTGGACCTTAACAGTCATGTAATCTGGTTTCATGCTTTTACTTAGAACACAAGGTATTTAAAATTGTAAGTATTTGCAGATTAGAAGGCTCCATTGTTTTAACATGGGTTTTTAGTTAGATTGAATAGGATTAACCTCTCCTCTTTCCAGTCTATAAAACAAGTTTATTTACTCAAAATGTACTGCATTTGGTCTCACAGTAAAATAACGTATCGCGTGATGCAGATCAACACTCTGAGATATGTACAAGACCTTTAGGTAGCATATTCATTTATCTATATTCAATGAAAATGATGCTGCGCGGAAAAGTCATAATATTTTATAATCTTTATTTTATAAATTTAACACCTTAAGAATTAGAAAAAAACTCGATTGCGGTTAATTGCATTTCTAAAGAATTTTCTATCTTGGTTGTTTTCATTTTCAATAGATTACAATTATTCATATTTAATTATTTAATACATTCCGTTAAATTTTCTCTGTTTTTTTAATGCTTTGTCATTAATTTACTAAAGAATTTATTGCATCGCAATTTTTCACCCGTTTGCATATCATACAGAAAAAAAGAAACGAGATAGAATGAGAAAAGTTAAAGATTTGCTCATTTAAGCATGTATATATATTGGTATTTTTTATTTAAACACGAAAAAGGTTTTATGCTCCTATCTGTACATACTTGAAGGTTTATTATAAAAGTATTACTTGAGTACACCTATAAATGACTATTTACAAACAGTGAGGAAACATAAACAATTCAGAGTTGATGTAAAATAAGTAGAGCCTGGCTGTCGCTGCGCACGCATGCGCACTGGCGGAGAGCCGTGACTAGACATTCGGTCATAAGAGCGGTGGAGGGGGCGCTCGAGCCACGTCGGTGAAACAAATCAACGCTTGAAGGCAGATTACAAAGCGGGTGAGTTGACTAATTGCGACGACTGCTGTGTTTTCTTTGATCTCCCACAAATATAGACTCGGGAGCGTTGAAATTCACGCAGGACTGCCTGTCCTGGTGATGCGGGTAGGTCAGTCGCACAAGCACAGTCCGCCATTCTCCTTTTTTTTATATTGAACGAGACACCCTTTCAAGGTCCGAGTGAGGAAATTCTTAGTAGCATGGGCTCATATGCATAATTCACAGTATTTGCCCGTGTTCAATGCAAGTGCAGAGATAGATCCTGCAGCTGTAATTGCATATGCGCGCAACGGGAGATTTGGTGCAGCGCAGCAGGAGAATGTCTTCATCTGATGGGCGTTTGACAAAAAAAAGATTTACCCATATGCTGCAAAGATTGGGCATCCATTAAATTTATCAGAAAGGCAGAGTTGATGACAGATGTGCAGCTTCACTGACCAAATATTAATGCAAGTTTGTTGTAATTAAAATAATTAATTGACATTTAAATTTCTGATCTTTGCAGTGCACAGTTTTGCAAAGAAAATTCACTCCCCCTGTCTCTCTTTCACCCTCTGTCATTCCTGTAATTTCTATCAGGTCCCTGCTGCTTGTTCAGGGGCAGGAGATCCAGGGCGATGTCGACGCCAGATCCCCCAATGGGAGGCACGCCTCGCCCAGGACCCTCACCTGGTCCAGGTCCTTCACCTGGGGCCATGCTGGGCCCCAGTCCAGGGCCCTCCCCAGGCTCATCCCACAGCATGATGGGCCCCAGTCCTGGTCCTCCCTCCTCTGGGCACTCCCAGCCAGGGCCCTCTGGATACAGCCAAGACAACATGCATCCACTGCACAAAGTAAGGACGTAGTAAAACTTACTGTCCCACTGAGGCACACCAACGTCCCACTGTTAAGCTCAGTCCTGCAGGAAAGAAAGTTGCAGTGTCAGCAGTTAGTTTTAAATCCATATTGCGCAATTAAGTCTTACTTTTTTAAATTTATATGAAGAGGGGGTGACTTGTAGACTGTACCATGCCACTGGAGAAGGTAATTCAACAGCAGAATAAAACTTGATCAACTGTGGGCAAAGCTGATTTGAAAAGTATCAAATCAAATAAGTCTTCAATTAATTATTTTATTCTGTGTATTGGAAAGTTGGGAAAATAAAAATAATTTTACACTTCTCTTTTAATATGTTCACATTGCAGTTTACTTGACGTGCTCAAATTATCACAAGTCCACACAATTTATATGATACTTTAAAATTTTTTAATTTCTTTAACTCGCTTTTTTTCCATAGCAGAAAAATATTATGTTTGTATCTCAACTTCAATGCAGTTTAATTCCTCCCACAGCCAATGGAGAGCATGCATGAGAAGAGCATGAGTGAGGAGAACCGCTTCAGTCAGATGAAGGGACTGTCTATGAGACAGGGCGGACACAGTGGTATGGGCCCCCCACCCAGTCCTCTAGACCAACACTCACAGGGTAAACATGCTTTGTAGATGTATCTTAAGAAACTTCATTCATTCATTCCAGCATTGTGTAAGACAGGTTGGTTTCTCACAAGTGTGACTCATCTTTAATGGTGCAGTCATGTGGCCTGGCTGTGATAGGGAGTGTCTCTGCTGTCACAAGCTATGAAACCAACCATTTGTCAATGCTTCTTTTAAGACTCTTTTCAGTGTTTCTTTTTAAATATAAAAAAATGAAAACCGCGTGATGCCACAGCTCAATGAAAAGTAGTCTTATCAGTCACATAACAACTTTGTAGCTCAGCCTCTATATTTAGCTGGCTACAAAAAGTGACACAGAGCATGAGAGAACACAGTCAGTCAGTCAGACAGACAGACAGACAGGCTTGGCTTTGTGAATCAGAGGTAAAACAAATTACGAAATAACAGTCATTTTAGTTAAGAAATAAATCATTGTTCATCTGGTTGTGCTGCAGGTGTTTGTCATGGGTGTTGGTTGTCGTTGGATTGAGAAACTTTCAGGAAATCACATAATTTGCTGTCACGCACAGACTTAGGTGAGAAGATTGAAACCACTCTCGTGTCTGTAAATACGAACCTGCAGCCAGCAGCTGATTAGCTTAGCATAAAGACAGGAAATAGGGAGGACCAGCCAGCCAGGCACTGTCCAAATCAAACAAGTTCCACTTACTATCACCTCTAAAGCTCATTGATTAACATGATGTATCTGGTTTGTTTAACATAATCAGCAGGTTAGACAAAAAAAAGTATGAAAACATCTCTGGCTTCACTGGGATCATGTGTGGGAGTATTTCTTGGTGAGATGCAGTAACTACGAGGAGTCTGTGCTCACTGTGATGGCAGAACTCCAGGAAGTTGCTGTACTGACATGAAAACACCTGAGCATATTTACCAGAATGTGAAAATTACTCACCCAGGTGAATAAATGTCTAGTGTATCCACCCATCACCCCTTTTACTCACCTATCTGTCTCCCTGCCCAACTCTTCCAGGTTACCACTCTCCATTAGGGGGCTCTGACCACTCAAGCCCTGTCCCTTCAAATGGGCCTCCTTCTGGACCTCTCATGCCATCATCCTCCTCTTCCTCCTCCTCTGGTGGTCCCGGCTCTGCCTCTACACCTTTGGATGGCCCCAGTGGAGATCAACACACTCTGGGTCCCAATAACCGGTCTGGTCCTCCTGGTAGCTCTGTCCCAGGCCCCAGCCCCGGACCCAGTCTCGGCTCCAGTGTCCCCAGCCTTGGATCTGGCCTTGAGTCTGGAGGCCCAACAGGCCCTACTCCCTTTAACCAGAACCAGCTTCACCAACTCAGAGCCCAGATCATGGCTTATAAGATGCTCGCCCGGGGGCAGCCCCTCCCAGATCACCTCCAGATGGCTGTCCAGGGGAAGAGGCCGATGCCTGGGATGCAGCAGCAGCAACCAATGCCCAGCCTGGCTCCTGGAGCTGGAGGAGGACCAGGGGGTGGACCAGTAGGACCCGGTCCTGTGCCAATGGGCTCAGGCTACAGTCGAGCTCATGGTGAGCATGTATGGTTAATGTCCATAGTATCAAGTCAAATCCTACACGCTGATTGATAATTGAAAGAAGACCGATTTCTACCAATATGTGACACTGAATCTACATGCGGTTGCAAATCCCCCACATTTGTCAAATTTTTTAAGGGCCCATGTCATAATGTACTGTTAGACTAAGGTGAATCTGTACTTTCTTTTTTTAGGAATGATGGGTCCCAACATGCCTCCTCCAGGCCCATCAGGTACTCCTGCTGGGATGCCGGGACAAAACCCAAATGGACCTCCCAAGTCGTGGCCCGAAGGTATGAGGGGGTGCTGTGGGACCTTGCTGACCTGTCAGCCTCTTGTGCTGTTGAACTTTGCAGAGATCCAGCTCTGATCAAACAGAGACAGGGGTTAAGTGAAAGCTGGTAACTGAATGTTCATTTAAATTCTAGCTATTATCCTTAACCCAGAAACAAATAATAAATTGATAGGGTTAGGGTTAGGGTACAACAGTATTTTCGTATATATGAGACTAGTTTTTTTTTTATTACAGTGTTAACAGTTTATGACTTCAGTAATGTCTTTTTTTAACATTGCACTACTGGTCTGATACACTGTAATAATAAAGACTCTACAGATTTTTGCATTTATCCCTCCTTCCAGTGTTTATAATTGTTATATATTTTAAGTTTACCATTTTTGCCGACTTAAAAGTGTGCTGGAGAGTAAAGTTAAGTTAGGTTACTATTTACAGTAAGTTTGTGTTACTATTTCTTATCAAAACTCATTGCGTGCAACAAACTCATTGTTTCTTGGAGACTTTTTGACTGCTATCTTGCTAAACATTTTCAAAGCAGATTTTTCATTGATTTTTAAATCCTACTTTGTTTACCTCAGTGTTTACTTGATAGCAGTCTTTTCCTTCCTTGTCTTTGTTGGCGTGTTGCTGTGTTTCTTGGTGCCTTTCCACTATTTATTGTTGATCAACCGATCAACATAAAACCAACAGCAGATCTGCATATCTTGCAGCCAGTAAGTGTATCCTCGCAGGTGTGCACCGTACAGAAAATGGGGACCCACTCTTCAAAACATTGCTGCATAGCTCTGCTACTGGTCATAAACTTCACAGTTTACCTCTAAACATAAACTGTTTTACAGCAAAAGTTGCCCCAGTTTCAGGGCCTTGTTGCTGTCCATGCTGCTTACTTGGACACTTGAAATAAAACAGAGCAATAAGTAATGTTGTTGACTGCAGCTGTGCCTTTCTGGCCATCACATGTCAAAATGTATGCTGTGAAATTTCCATGGAATGTATTATATCACATACTGTAGACTACAGCAGCATATGCAGCAGCATTGGATTGACCTTTCCTTTATTCCCACTCTTCTCTTCCCTCCAGGCCCCATGGTGAATGCAGCTGCCCCCTCCAACGCACCTCAGAAGCTGATCCCTCCTCAGCCCACTGGCCGGCCTTCTCCTGCTCCTCCTTCAGTACCCCCTGCCGCCTCCCCTGTAATGCCCCCACAGACCCAGTCCCCTGGCCAGCCGGTACAGCCTACTCCCATGATGCCTTACCACGCCAAGCAGAACCGCATTACACCCATCCAAAAACCCTGCGGCCTTGATCCTGTGGAGATACTGCAGGAAAGGGAGTACAGGTAGGCCACTGACTTTTTCTGAATTAACTATTAAAGCTTTGTGAATCTGAAGGGTTACAATTACTGTACCTTTTATCGTGAGCAGTACATTGTTTAAGACTTCTTGCCAAATTAATCACCTTTTCAGTGTTCTAAAATCATAATAAACACATGCTTTTTTATACCGTCTATGAAGGTTATTTGAAATCAAAAGCACAAAAAACAGAAAACAGAAAACATAAATAATGCATGAAGACACAGATGCTGCTCAGTGCTGTGTGCTTCCCAGGTTACAGGCTCGTATCACTCATCGTATCGCTGAACTGGAGAACCTGCCAGGCTCACTGGCAGGTGATTTACGTACCAAAGCTACCATAGAGCTCAAAGCCCTCCGACTGCTTAACTTCCAGAGGCAGGTATGGACCATGTGATCAAGAGGCACAGTTTTACCACACATACCTTTGACCTTCTCAACACTGCATTTCTCATGTCTTCAGTGGTGGCAGTGTGACGGTGAATAATGAATAATGCTTAATCCATGTTTGTATACTTGCACTGTGCTACCCACAGCTGCGTCAAGAGGTGGTGGTGTGTATGCGTCGTGACACAGCTCTTGAAACTGCCCTTGATGCCAAGGCCTACAAGCGAAGCAAGCGTCAGTCTCTGCGAGAGGCCCGCATCACAGAGAAGCTGGAGAAACAGCAGAAGATTGAGCAAGAGCGCAAACGCAGACAGAAACATCAGGTAGATGACGGTTGTGATGTTACCAGTAAAAAGATTAGAAGGGGTATTTTCTCCTGTTTTGTCATCTGTCCCTCACTTGTACTTGCACCGTTATTTCAGGAGTACCTCAACAGCATCCTGCAGCACGCCAAAGACTTCAAAGAATACCACCGCTCCATCACAGGCAAGATGCAGAAACTGACCAAAGCTGTGGCCACCTACCATGCCAACACTGAACGGGAGCAGAAGAAAGAGAATGAGCGCATTGAGAAGGAGAGGATGAGAAGGCTCATGGTGAGAAGACACAGACAGTTACTCAAGCATGTACACACACTTACCAATATACACTCTCTACTAAATAACACTGTATATGTGTCTGTCCCAGGCTGAGGATGAGGAGGGCTATCGTAAGTTGATTGACCAGAAGAAGGATAAGCGTCTGGCCTACCTGCTGCAGCAAACTGATGAGTATGTCGCCAACCTCACCGAGCTGGTCAGAGCTCACAAAGCTGCACAGGCTCTCAAGGAGAAAAAGAAGAAGAAAAAGAAAAAGAAGAAGGTATGGAAAAGTGCAGAGGAAGAATATGTGCAGGTCCTGAATAGTCTGCAAATCGAGTAGAGAGAGAATGATTCCTTAAATGCCATGTCTCATTTTTACAGTGTACAAGAGTATAATTCTTGGAGGTCAGCTAGCAACAAAAGAAATAAAGAAGAATGAAAAAGCAGCTAGATGGTACTAAAAGAAATGCATTACAATTTCAACAAATAATATAGAAAAATTTGCAACGTGTGTAAGGTGATGTGTATGCGTGTGTGTGTGTGTGTGTGTGAATAGTTGTTTGTGTGTTGTTGCATTGTGTGTGCTTGTGTATGCCCAGCAGTGTCTGTTTGTGAGTGTCAGAGTCAGACAGGTAGCCATGCTGTCAGTTTTCATTGTTAATAACTTAAAACTGACCCAGATCCTGTGATCCATCCTTAAGGCTGCTTGCCAGATGGCAGCAGCTGGAGCAGTTGGTGGTTCAGGTAGCTGAGGTCTCTAATGACGACTGTTGAAGTATCAGGGAGTCCAATCTTTTGTAGTAATTCATGAGCTACAGAAACTGTGATCTTAATGTCTGAAACTAATGATTTTTGCATGTGAGAGTCATATGGGATCTCTGTTCGGACTAGTCAACTTTTTGTTGCAGTTGGAGCTTGCTGAAGGCCAGACTCCTGCCATGGGTCCTGATGGAGAGGTATGCAGATTGCAGAACTTCAGAGACATATATAGATGGTTAAAGCAAATATACAGAGTTTTTTTTTACCAGATTCAGAAGTACTTTATTGATATTGTATCAAGCTACAGTTTCTCTATTTAAGAGCAGGAACTATGTACAGCATTTGAAAAGGAAAGAAAAATGCAAAATACAAATGAAAAACACACACCTGGTCTTTAAATAAAGCAGATTCACAATGCAAACGTGATTCTTTTTTGTTTTGTTACTTTCTCTGGTCTCTATAGAGACCACCTTTTCAACACAACACAGATCAAATTTCACACAAAGCTTCAGGGGGTGATGTTTGCTTTTTTTTTGCTGTCATGATAAAAAGTAGAATCTGCATCTACAGCCCTCACAATGAGTTTATGTTCAAAGTTACTGGGCAACACCTATAACCCATATCATACTATATAAACATTTTATCCCAAAACAATGGCTATCAATGCTGCAGGTGACCACAACAAGTCAAGGCAAAGTAAATCACCTGTCACAGGTGATCTGAATGGCAAACAGTACAATTAAAAACACACAAAAAAACCCTAAATAGAGAATAAAATGTGTATGAATATGCTTAACAAATAATATTCATTCATATTGCACTGTACTAAATCATAATTTGATATTTGCTTGGTACTTAATGGCTGTTAATGTGGCCATCACCTAAGTGAACCTAACTTCCAAAACCAGCCTAAATACAAGGAGCCTCGTTTCATTTAGTTTAGAAACTATTGAACCTCAGTCCAATAAAGCTACTCCAGTCTAAAGATAACTCTCCTCCTGCTCTGCAGCCTCTGGATGAGACAAGTCAGATGAGTGACCTGCCGGTGAAGGTCATCCATGTCGACAGCGGGAACATCCTGACAGGAGTGGACGCTCCCAAAGCAGGACAGCTGGACACCTGGCTGGAGATGAACCCCGGGTGAGACTGGCTGGAGAGAGACAGAGTGACCTGTGTGTGTATGTGGGTGTGTGTGGAACAGAGGTGTGTTTAAGCTACACACAGACACAGTGAAATTGCTTACTGCATGCGTGTCGACATGCTTAATGTTCCATTGCTAAACCTGAGCATGTCAATTATCTTCTAACTTGCTAACATGCTGAAATAATAAATTTGCAGACTAACTATCGACATGTTAACATCCAGTACGGTAAAATGTTAGCTAACACAGCATCAAACAATACATAGCTAGACAATAGATGACATGTCAGTAGTATTTATGGTATGGTAATGTGAAATACTACAGTGCTTAATGTTAGCATGTTAACCTCTGAATGCTAACAGAAAAACTTTTTTAAACTGAAAAATGTTTCATGCTAACTGCTCAACGTAATGCTAATGTTCAGATGTTGTTAATGTATATAAACTAGATATCGGCTTACAGTTTAAATTGATTGAGGATGAATTGTTTTAATTTTAGGGAAACAACATAGCTATTTCTTCAGGTGTCACACAGGTGTTTTATTGCAAATTGCCTATTTCCGCCTTGTAACAACTTTGTTCCCTGGTGTGTTATATACGTTATGTCCTCACAGAGATGTTATCATGGTTGAAATGTTCAGACAAAGGTGCTGTTTATTTAATTTAGCATGTAATTTTTACAGTTATGAGGTGGCGCCCCGCTCAGACAGTGAAGACAGTGAGGAGGAGGAAGAGGAGGAGGTGGGTTGTTTTAAAAGACATCATTGAAGCCACTTTCATATTCACTGCTCCAATAACTGACCAGCTGTCTGGCAGGAGGAAGAGGAGGAGCCTCATCCATCAGCTACTCCAGTGGAGGAAAAAAAAAAGATTTCTGACCCTGACAGCGAAGATGTGTCAGAGGTGGATGTCCGACACATCATTGAGTGAGTACACATTCTCAAGCATGCTTGTTAAGTATTACTAATGGTGTCCACAAAACAACTTTATGCCATGTTTAAATACAATTCTTGTGTGTAATCTCTTCAGAAATGCTAAACAGGATGTGGATGACGAATATAGCGGTGCAGCGTTTGCCCGAGGGCTCCAGTCGTATTATTCTGTGGCTCATGCAGTCACAGAGAAGGTGGAGAAACAGTCCAGTTTGTTAATAAATGGACAACTCAAACAGTATCAGGTGAAAGAGCACAGTCAGATCATTTAAAGGAAGCTCTCTTAGCATGCACAAACACATTTTTGACAAAGGCTGCAGGTGCTTTGTCACGTTAGATTGACTTTTTATATGCTTGACTGTCCTGTCCTAATCTGTTAGATTAAAGGTCTGGAGTGGCTGGTTTCTCTCTACAACAATAACCTGAATGGGATCCTGGCAGACGAGATGGGTCTGGGAAAAACCATTCAGACTATCGCCCTCATCACGTACCTCATGGAGCACAAACGGCTCAATGGACCCTACCTCATCATTGTACCCCTCTCGTGAGCTAATCCTCATTGTCATAAATGTTTTACATGCCTAAATTCTCCTTCATCAGTGAAATTATTATTAGGAAACAAACTTAATTTTGGTCTAAATTGTGCTAAATTGTTGAAAAACAACTGCACTGTCTCTAATTGACAGAACTCTTTCTAACTGGGTGTATGAGTTTGACAAGTGGGCACCGACCGTCGTGAAAGTGTCTTACAAGGTAAGTTTTTGCAACCATATCACCCAAGTTGAATAAATCTTACTTCCTGCACAGTAAACCAAAATTGGAAAATATGTTTCTAATGTACTTGTTGATTTAATTTTCCTTGTGTAATAAGACATTGCATGAAGGAAGATGATTTTGATATTCTTAAGCATTCAAAGTTACCATCAAGTCATTGATTAAACTTCTGGAAGTCATTTCTGTTTATCATAATTAGATGATTTTTTTTTTTTAAATGAAAAAATCACTTCTTGCCTTAAATTGGCCCAATGAGACTTACAATTTAACCTTCGTGTAAGAAATCTGCATTTAAATAGCCTTTGCTTTTTTCATTGAAGAGGTGTTTTGAGATATTCAAGTAATCTCAAAATGTACACTTTCTGTCTTTCATCATATTTATACCCTTTTTTCTTTTTTTGTGCGTCTCTCAGGGATCTCCTGCTGCCAGAAGAGCCTTCGTCCCCCAGCTGCGTAGTGGCAAGTTTAATGTTTTACTCACCACTTATGAATACATCATCAAGGACAAACAAGTACTGGCCAAGGTGAGAAGGGTTTTACAAGTAAACACAAGCAGAAAGATTTGCACAAACACACCCAGACAGGCAGTGTAATTCTCTCCCTCGACACATCTATGCAACAAAATTTTGTGGGGTTTTTTTTACATCTTATTTATTATCAGTCATTTTATTTTGCTTGAGGTATCGGTGTGTTTTTGTTTGTCTGCTCCCGCTCTCTAAATCCCCTAAAGTTCTTCAAAAGTTTTTGATCCAGGCAAATCTGACCGCCCCCTGTGCTGCATCTCAGTGCTCTCTCCTAGGTGCTGCCACACACTGACTCTGCCTGTAAACCGAGTCTCCCACTGTCCTCTGTGGCCGTCACGCTGCTATGCACTCATGTAGTCATATAGGCTTCCTGACTGTGCTGACAGGTGGGTGTAAGTAGCTCAGGAAAGTTTTTCTCCATATTGGAGGCTCAAGGTTTTGGCTTGAGATTGAGCCAGCGTGGGTCATGTGGACAAACTGGAGAGAGGTCTCCCTTATGCAATGCTTTCTGTTTTTGCATTGGTATGGATTCATTGAGCTTTATCCTTATGTTTTCCTCTCATCTTTACTCTGCAGATTCGTTGGAAGTACATGATCGTGGATGAAGGCCACAGGATGAAGAACCACCACTGTAAACTGACCCAGGTCCTGAACACCCACTACCTGGCCCCCCGGCGAGTCCTGCTGACAGGAACACCGCTGCAGAACAAACTACCCGAGCTCTGGGCGCTGCTAAACTTCCTACTGCCCACCATCTTTAAGAGCTGCAGCACCTTCGAGCAGTGGTTCAATGCCCCTTTCGCCATGACAGGAGAAAAGGTGTGCAGGACTTGGTTGTAATTACACAACTGTGTAGCTATGCAGTCTGCTAGTGTTTTTTTTTCTAAACTTATTGAAATATTACAACAGGCACAGAACTTGCTAATTTCTCCTTTCATTTCTCTCCAGGTGGATCTTAATGAAGAGGAGACCATCTTGATCATCCGTCGTCTCCACAAAGTGCTACGTCCCTTCCTGTTACGCAGATTAAAGAAGGAAGTGGAGGCACAGCTTCCAGAGAAGGCATGCCTTACTCTTTTTTAGCACGTAGAGAAGATAAATCAACATCCACACATGCAAACACCCAAGCACATATCAGTCTAGATAAGCTTCTATTAGATAAAAAACAAATCCTCATTTTTGACTGTTGCTGCTGTTCTTGTAATTTTTGCAATTCTGGTGAATGTTATGGTGGACATGTTGTAACAGTTTTTGTTCCTGATTCAGCAGATGTCTTTTAATCACTTCTGTCATTAACATTAACCTCAACCTTTCTCTCCTCTCCATCTGAAAGGTGGAATACGTGATCAAGTGTGACATGTCGTCTCTTCAGAGGGTGCTGTACAGACACATGCAGGCCAAGGGCGTCCTGCTCACTGATGGATCAGAGAAAGACAAGAAGGTGAGAGCATGAACACTGAAACATTGTGGAGAAACTAAATAACACTAAAATGATCTGAATCTGTGTGTGTGTGATCTTGTAGGAAGTTAATTAGCCTTATTTATAATCCTTCCTGACCAGAATCAAAAAATGTTTATATTTCTGGAAACAGTGTAAGACTAGATTATATGTGGCACTAGATGATTTATGTGATAGCACTTGGACATTTAGAACAGATGACAAGTCTGAATTATATACTGTGATCACTTTAGAGACACTTAAAGGGAAACTCTTTATACTGTATCTATCTCTGTTTTACAAAATATAAAAAACAGGATCTTTTGATTGGCATGACATGATAGAATAAAACTTGATCTTGTAAGGTCCTTGGGTCTCCCATTTAAATATCTTGTGCTTTTGTGTAAATGAATACCAAATGAAAGAGTAAAACTGATTGCAGGCTTTGTGCACATTGTGTTTACCAGGGCAAAGGAGGCACAAAGACGCTGATGAACACCATTATGCAGCTGAGGAAGATCTGTAACCATCCTTACATGTTCCAGCAAATAGAGGTGCTACAGAGGAGTGTGGTGCAAGGACACTTTGTCCCTGGCTCTTTGTTTTATTGTGTTTGGCCTCATCCACAAATACGGAGCAGATTTTTTTGGACTTGCTCTGCTAATTTCAAACTGTTCTGGCCATTTAAAAAAAAAAAGGGGGGATCTGAAAATTTGTTACCCAAATGGTGGGTTAACCTTGACCTGAAATTATGACAAATCCTTAATAATGAGGGTCCTGCTGCTAAATTACAGGTTGGTTTGCTAGACGTCATGAAAGTTCTATTAATCTTGGACTGAGCCAATTCAAGCATTATAACTAATATAGTCTGAATATTTGCTGTGTGGTAGATACAATTTTCTGTTTAGGATATAGGGACTAATCTAAAAAGCACATAGAAATCTCTTTTCAAACAAAGCTGCCAATAAAATTAAGGTTAAAGTTGATAAAGTTGATTTAGTTCTTGACAGTTTGTGACTAAATGACTGAACACATATTTGACTGATTTTGCAGGAATCCTTCTCTGAACATTTAGGATTCTCTGGTGGGATAGTCCAGGGGTAAGTACAAACTCCACGTGAAGATCCCACACACACAGACACACACACACACACAAATCCAAAATATCTATAAACTTTGTGACCCCATCTGCTTGCCTTGCCTTTAGTCCTGACTTGTATCGGGCGTCAGGAAAGTTTGAGGTGTTGGATCGAATTCTTCCAAAGCTGAGAGCCACAAATCACAAAGTGTTGCTCTTCTGTCAGATGACCTCACTGATGACAATCATGGAGGACTACTTTGCCTACCGCAACTTCAAGTATCTGCGTCTGGATGGTAAGGCAGTCAGCCTCTATTTTTATCATATTTCATTCATTTTTCCTTGAAACCTTGTTGATTTCAAAACAATTTTATTGTTTACCTTTTGTGTGACTTGCCGTGTTTTTTTCTTTACTTTTTCATCTGCTGTTCTTCTCTTTTCCTGCCTGTCTCACATCTCAGGCACTACGAAGGCTGAGGATAGAGGAATGTTACTAAAGACATTCAATGACCCGGAGTCAGAGTACTTCATCTTCCTCCTGAGCACACGAGCTGGAGGCCTCGGCCTGAACTTACAGTCTGCAGACACTGTTGTTATTTTTGACTCCGACTGGAACCCACATCAGGTGTGATTCACTTTTGTTTTGACAGAGAGGAGACACCACTGTGTATGCAAAACATAACAATGGGGAGGAACACAGAGATGCAAACGCAGAGAGCTCAGATTCAGATTCAGGCTGGGAAATGCAAGAGAATACCCAGCTACCAAGTAATAAGTGGGATTGTGGCACACCATCAGCAGACGGTCAGCCATACTGGATTCCCGTCCAAATGCAATTGAAAGTTTTTGAAATCATTTACCTCCACTTCAGTAGGTATGCAGGTTTACAAGTGAGGTTCCTCCACAGTAATGGCGGCTCGTTGACTTCTCCTTCCTCATTTTTGTTCAAGAGCCACATTTCTCTAAGAGAGCATTTCAGCCTAAATACTCCTTCTGTCTCCTCTCTACCCGTCCAGGATCTGCAGGCTCAGGACAGAGCCCACCGCATAGGCCAACAGAATGAGGTGCGTGTGTTGCGTCTCTGCACTGTCAACAGTGTGGAGGAGAAAATCTTGGCCGCCGCCAAGTACAAACTGAACGTGGACCAGAAGGTCATTCAGGCAGGCATGTTTGACCAGAAGTCTTCCAGCCACGAGCGCAGGGCATTCCTGCAGGCCATCCTGGAACACGAGGAGCAAGACGAGGTCTGGGGTCAGGAAGTGTGTCTACGCATGAATGTGTGTGCAAGCACCAGCAACACACAATTTTAAAGAGTGTGCTTTCTTATACACTGCTTGCCAATGTGTGTCTGCTGTACTCAGGAGGAGGACGAGGTGCCGGATGATGAGACGGTCAACCAGATGATTGCCAGGAGTGAGGAGGAGTTTGACCAGTTCATGGTGAGTGTTTTGAATTTGTGATGTCCAATCAAAAACTTCTCAGGTTAAAGCAATAACTCTCTTTAGTCTGTTGCATCGCTTGATCATACGCTTCTGAGTAACATGTTTTTGGGACCACTGCAATATGAAGTTTTACCATGGACCTAAACTCAGGTGCTCCGTCCGTAGTAGTCTCAAATCACAGCTCATATAGTTCGTACACCGACATGACCAAAATCCTCTCCTGGCCTGTTTGTTTCTTGGTCCTTTGTTCTCCCTCTCAATCAGCGTATGGATCTTGATCGACGTCGGGAGGAGGCTCGCAATCCACGGCGAAAACCTCGTCTGATGGAGGAAGATGAGCTTCCCACTTGGATCATGAAGGACGATGCTGAGGTTGAGAGGCTGACCTGTGAGGAGGAGGAGGAGAAAATGTTTGGACGAGGTTCTCGGCAGCGAAAAGAGGTGGATTACAGTGATTCACTGACCGAGAAGCAGTGGCTCAAGGTTAGTAAACTCATGTGGAAAAAGCATAATTGAGAACAGATGTCTAACTGAATAACAAAATTAAACTTATATGCTTCCTTAGAAGAAGAAAGGGTTGATTTTTTTCTTTTGTGATCGAAAGGCTTTTATTTTAATCCTACAGTCTGTGTCTTCTCCACACAGGCAATAGAGGAGGGCACACTGGAGGAGGTGGAGGAAGAGGTGCGTCACAAAAAGACAACCCGCAAGAGGAAGCGGGACCGTGACTTGGACCTCCCTGGTCCTTCCTCTTCCTTGGGGGGTCGAGGGAGAGGGGACAAAGATGAAGATGGGAAAAGGCAGAGGAAGAGAGGACGGCCCCCCGCTGAGAAATTGTCACCCAATCCCCCCGCCCTCACAAAGAAGATGAGGAAGATTGTAGATGCTGTCATCAAATATAAAGACAGGTAGCAGAAATCAGCTTTGACTGTAGCCTGTGGTACACAAAAAACTCACTGAACCATATTCACTATGTTTGCAGAACAGCAGAACAGTACACGAGTTTTCTAGTACATTTGAATCGGCTGTTCATGATTTTACAAGTTGAAAATCCAACCTCAGAGGGTTGTTGAAAAGAAGACACGAATAGTCACTCATGGGGAGCTTTTATCCGCTCTGTCTCATTCTGATGATGTCACTTCCTGCAGTGCCAGTGGGCGTCAGCTGAGCGAGGTTTTCATCCAGCTACCGTCTCGAAAAGAGCTGCCAGAGTATTACGAGCTCATCCGCAAGCCTGTGGACTTCAGGAAGATCAAGGTGGGATCAGATAAACAGAACTGTTGGGGGAAAAGTGTCCACTGTAACAGCAAAGGGCAGCACAAATAACAAACTGTTGTTGGGTTGATCATGAAAGATATAAAGGTTAACAGATACACGTAATATGTTTCCGGCTCTCAAGTACTTAGTGATGTAAATGTTGTGTGGTCACACTGTAGGAGAGGATTCGAGGTCATCGCTACCGCAGCCTTGGTGACCTGGAGAGAGACGTCATGCTGCTCTTCCAAAATGCTCAGACCTTCAACCTGGAGGGATCCCTGGTAAGACTTAGTGTTTACATGTTCACTCATAAACACTGGAAAACACCTGCTGTCCTTGTCTGCACTGTTCAAATAGAGTGTACACCATACCTGCTTTTTACCTATAATGGCTTTGAATAAATGTCACATTTACAACCGTAACTGCTATGTCATTGTAGAAGGTCTGCATCTTGTTGCTGATCAGTCACCTGTACAATGCATGACAGATGATGTCCCATCACTAAAATGTTAGCAGTCATAATGAACTGAGAATGCTGAAAGTTATTTATCTGTAAATGATAACCTGTTTGGACGCTTAGTTGATAATAAACAGTTTATTTTCCACTGTGTTTCTTTCATGTGAGCAGATATATGAAGACTCCATCGTCCTCCAGTCAGTGTTTACCAGTTTGAGGCAAAAGATTGAGAAGGAAGAGGAAAGTGAAGGAGAGGAGAGTGAAGAAGAGGAGGATGAGCCAGAGGAAGGATCAGAATCTGAAAGTATGCGTGTCTGTATGAGGAGAGTGACACATAAGACACTATTGGTTCTTCTGTTTCTTTGTAAAAGTCAAAAAAAGATTATATGTGTTTGTCTGTTGTTTTCTGTTAGAACTTTAAGTTGTCACTGGTGTTTGGTTTCTTTTTTCTTTCAAACATTTTCACTTGAGATAAATTCTCCAGTTTCCTTTTAGTTATATTGTAAACACAAAACTGCTTTATGATCATATGAGTATTATTTTTACCTTAAACCTGTGTGGGTGTGTGTGTGTGTGTGTGTGTGTTTGTGTCCAGCTCGCTCAGTGAAAGTAAAAATCCGTCTTGGAAGGAAGGATAAAGGTGGAGATCGAGGGAAGGGCCGCAGCAGACGAACAGGACGCACTAGAGCCAAACCAGTTGTCAGTGATGACGACTCTGAGGATGAGCAGGAAGAGGTAAGTCACTGTGTGTGTGTGTGTGTGTGTGTGTGTGTGTGTGTGTGTGTGTGTGTGTGTGTGTGTGTGTGTGTGTGTGTG
>JAQMCX010000043.1:19301482-19368826 GCA_029814765.1 Acanthurus leucopareius | reverse complement strand
AGTTTTAAAAGATAACAGCAGAGGTCAGCGGAAAGAGAGGAAACACAACATTCAAACTGCTTTAACAAGTTCATTCTGAACACACTAACAGTGATTTAAAACCTGTCATTTTGAGGTCCAAACCACAGTGAGCACCCAGGTGACCCACTGAGCAGGTCTTCTTACTGTTTTTAGCTCACAGTGATATAAAGTATGTGTTTTTGTTCTGACTTTATTTAGATTTTGTAATGAACATTTTAAGGCAGTTAAAAATATTATGATATTTTAGAGACTGGGGATATTTTTTGCACTTTTTAAAAATAAGGTTTAGATGACGAGGCAAATTTAAGACTCACTTCTATTCCTCTATTTCTCGACTCAGTAGACATCATTCAGAGTCTCAAACATGCAGAATATTTTAGAATCACAGCCTTTTTTTTCTTTGTCTTTAATTATATCTGCTAAGGACAAAACGTTTGAGGAATTGTGTGTTTGTATGACTGTTTGTTGGTTCGCAGGGTAACTTAAAAACCTGTTTACTATTAATAGAAAGTAACATAGTACAAAGGTATATTTATTCAAAAACTGTACTTAAGTGCAACTTTTGGTCCCTTTTAAATATTTGCAATTTATTCTATTCTACTTCTGTCAGTCATTACAGAAAGAAATGTTGTATTTTTTACTCCACTTCATTTATTTACAAGCTGTAGTCACCACATGTAGTTGCTGATATTCATACATTTCAGAACTTTAAGGGTTCTTGAAAAGGAGCATTTTATACTGTGGTGTTTCTGCCTTTCCTTACATGGTTGATTTGAATACCTGTTCCACCATTTCTGTTGAATTATTTCAGTTAAGCTGGTGTAAACAAAGGCTGTGAGGAACAAGACATTTGTGTTTGGTGTGTATTTAGGGATTTTATGGCTTTTTTTTTTCACAGAGAATATATTTAAACTTTTCACAATTTCTCATGAACTTTGGGACATACTTGAATAGAAGAAAGTCCTGACACATTTTCCAACATGTTTTTTTTTTTAGTTTGTCAAAATATTAACAGGTGTGTTTGGATCCCAATGAAGATTAAAATAAGTATTTTAGACATTTTCTGTTCTTTTTTCCTCTCTCTTTATTCCAGGAGCGCTCCCCCAGTGCCACGGATGAGGAGTCCTGAATTGTACTGTATTGTAGGAGAGAAAACATGGCTTTGTCAGCTCCATACACCCTCAGTCAAATGTCAAAGGACTGGAAAAGGATGGAGGTTTGCATTACTGTCAGTACAGGAGCAGATGTTTATCATGGAGACACCATGAGGAAATATAACATCCTAAAGTGCACAAATTAACTGGACTTAATTTGTGCACTGATACCTTTTCTGTTTCTCTGCTGAGGATCAGGCTGAAAACATCTTACCACAGAGGGATAAAATGACCTTTATTATCTTTGTTTTTAATCAGTTTTACTGAGAATGTTGTCTGTGTGCAGATGTTAAAGCACAACTTCATGATCCTCATAACAGTATAATGTTTTTAAAAAAAGTCAAAACAAAAGAACATGCTTCATACCAAACGCATATTTGGGAGTTACGTATGAGACAGCAATTAAGAGAACTGTATTACAGTAAGAACAACACTTAGTAAAATAATAAGCAGTTTAAAGCCATAGTGGTCCATTGTGGCGCTAAACAAGAACAAACTGCTGGTGATCCCTTCCCATGCTGCTTAGTTCGGACTGCATACAGTAGAAATACAGACAGACGGAAAACTAGAGACAACAGAACTTTTTCCCACATAGCTGATTTTTAAAAAGCTGCCAATGGACAACAAGAGAAATGTGCTCCAAGCTCCAACAATGGGAAGTTTGAGTTGTTTTTTTGGTACATTTTAAAATGGATTGGATTTTCTGCCATCGAAATCATTTATTAAATCAAGAAAGTTTACATCAAAATAATTGTGATATTAGATGTTTTTAATCAGCTTTTATTTTACTGGGAGTCTTCCTTAGCTTAATTTAAAAAATGTTGTGCAAATTTGGCAACAGCAATTGTGTCAGTAACAATTTACTTTAAGCCCCCTATTTAATATTTATTAAAATAAACAGTAAATTAACATGTAATAAGTGGTTAATAACATGATATAATGTAGTTGAACACAGCTACAAGGAAAAATATTATCAAAGGAAAGCAGTTATCAATAATCCTTTTTCTCAAATTAAAATATTGTTCTGTTGTTTGTTAATCAAA
Organism: Acanthurus leucopareius; assembly: GCA_029814765.1. Lineage (NCBI taxonomy): Eukaryota > Metazoa > Chordata > Actinopteri > Acanthuriformes > Acanthuridae > Acanthurus > Acanthurus leucopareius. Next base: position 19,366,608 of record JAQMCX010000043.1, on the reverse strand, counting down.
CAGCCTCTTCTTATGAGTGACCACCAGGAGACAGAAGCACTAATAAAAGCTTAATCTTCTTACAGCTACATTATTGGCTCAGTGTGTAATAAACCATTAATTAAATGTGTTTCCATTACAACTAACTCATTTAAAGGCTGATTTAGTTCAACTCTGACACAGCCATGTTAACAAACAAGTCATTAGACACTTCTTCTTTTTTTCATCAAGTTTATATTTATTCATCTATATTTTCTCACCTTTTGGACGAATTGCAATTAAAAGTCCTTAATTGAGACCTTAGCTAACCCGAGGAGTCAGAACTGGAGGGAACCAGAAAAGTGAGGTAAAAAAAAAAAAACCTTAAATATAAACAGTAAATGTTTTCAAAAAGAGCTGTGTTTCCACCCAGCCTGAAGCTACTACCTTACCTTAGCTTACCTCCCCTCTTGCCGCGCATGTAAACAAACCTGATGAACAAACCTCTGCTCCACTGTGGCGATGTGTTGAAACGACTGTCAGCCGCCGTGATGACCGAGGTGTGTGGACATCCCATATTTGTGACCCAGATTTGCTGTTTGAGTTGGAAATCCAACCTGCTGTGGCTGCAGGGTGTTTCCAGATTTCTCAGAAGCTCTTTAGCAACTTACCACAGGTATTTGACTTAGGTTTGATGGAGCTGAGTCCATGTCGTCCTCCGAACATCGTATGTACATACAGTATGAAAAGAACATGCTCTACCTTGCTGCTGCTGTCCTGTTACACTTTAATATAAGCACTTATAACTGTTGATTGTAGACTTACAGAGTAATGAGGTGGTAATTCATCGATGAGTACTGTATCTTTAATTGCTTCTCCTTCAGTTGTTGTGTGGTGATTTTAGGACTTCAGAACATGTTTGATGTTCTTTTTTCAAGACAAAGGACCAGAGGGACAGTGGCTCCTCTCTGCTTGTGAATGCCTCATGGCCGTATGGTGTTGGATATACTGTATAGAGAACTGTTTGTGTATATTGTCAATGCACGTGTGTACAGCTCACAAGCCCAGTGCTGTACTCTTTTTCTCATGATGGTAGGTAACTAGAATGAAGAACATACAACCAAAGCATCAAGGTTTTTCTCCACTAAATTATTGGGATCTGTCTGTGTCTGTTACTGTGTCATTGTCACTGGAACTCAAAATGTAACAATAAATCACTTTAAAAGTGAAGGATTTGTGTGAAGTACTAAAATTAAGAAGTTGATTTACTGATTAAGAGTTGACAGGAAAAAATCTACATTTTTTTTCATAACTGATAGATGGTTTGTGTCAAGCTTTAATGTGAGTTATTCTATTATTGCAGATGAATTTGAATGTTTTTGTTACATTCCTGATATCTGGTGTTAATGGAAATGAATCCAGATCAGTTTGCTCAGGTCACCTAAACCACAGTCTACTATTAGTAGCCTACTGCTTTAATGACTTCACCTTTACTCTCATCAGATTTGTTTTTAATCTTACAGAGACGATAAAGACTTTTTAGTGGACTGGACTTTGAAATCTGGGCTCAGATAACTCAACAAGTGCTCAAACACAAGTCCTTAAATCTCTGACATGCAATACCCTAGTTTGACCAATAGGGGGAGATCTCCAACAAACACAGGTCAAGCTGGCATTTTCTCATAAAGAAAGACGACCTTTTTAAGCCTCATATATTTTTAACAGTTTTTATGTACCCCGACTTGACCTCATTCTTTCCCTCCTGATACCTCCAACTCAACCTGAAATATAAAGTTAACATCCCCCTTGTTTCATTTCTCAGTAAACACATACGAATAAATGAACACAGTCACTCTTTATCCTGATAAAGAGTTTCTGTATTTATATTCATCGTGATAAACAGCCTTGCATTAGCCCTCATATTTATGTTTACTTTGTAAGCCGGTTGAGAGAAATATTATGAATGTACAGTGTCAGTTTTGGAGGAGGCAAGCTGGCATGTGTTTGGATGCATGAAAGTGTGTGGTTTTAAACAGAACCTCGACAGTGAGCTCTGTGTTGGGGTGTAAAGGCTTTGCTCCTTACATGGAACTGGGGGCAGACTTGGTTTCCTGATTTCTAGGAACTACAGCGTCTCTTCAGCGGTCCAAAACTGGCCGTTAACATCTACTAAGGGGGAAAGGGCAGCAGAGGCAACAGCAGACTCAGCTTTTACTGAAACTGCTCAGAAGTTGTAAAAAGAGGTCAAGCTTTTTTAAGGTTTGTATCAACAACACGAGTTTATAGAGTACAGACATACTGTAGTTGTCCACTTTTTGTATTTGGTGTCACTATTATCATTTTCAGGCTGTGCTTAGGCAACTGATTTTCTTCAAAAAGTGCTTTTCTGATGACCAAAACTGCAATATTCCTTTTGCTAGCTTCATATTGATACTTTAGCTTGACTTTAGGCAACTCCTAGTTTGAGTAAATATTTTTAAAGGAAAATAAAGAGATTAGCTCACCAAAATTTCATATGCTTTTTAAACAATTTTGTGAATCCTTTCTTACCCAGAGATTTTAAAATACAAGACTTTAAGTTGTAAAACACTTTACACATCCTGCAGCAGTCAAGATGTGTGTTTTTTTTTGTGTGAGCATGTTAAAGTTTTTGTACCTTTACTAACAACTATCACATTATCACAGCTGTCCTCCAGGCCTCTGAGTGTGTGTATATGTGTCTTATTCTATCTGTTGTCTCTGAGATGCTGGACATGATTTTCACATGGCTGAGCACATGTAGTGAAGGTCAGAGAGCATGCACAGTCTGCGTACACAGTCGCTATCAGATAAAGTTGTATACTGTGTGTTTGGCACATCATCTCTTGTTCTCTGGTATAGGGAGCAAAAAAACAGAAGTGTTGATATCAAGCGTATGAAGTGGCCTGGAGGCTCTCTAAAAGCTCTCTTTATCAGTTGACCTGGTTTCAGACTGCTGATCTCATGCTCAGGTTCTTACTTTTCACATCAACTGGAAGTGCGGTCATAATAACTACAAAAAAGAAAACTTGGTAAACTTTGGTGTCACCAGCTGATTTCATTTAGCCACTTTCAAGGTTTCAGGGTCCTGGTGTTCATGTTGGTTCTCTGTCACACTGTCGTTAATTTAGAGGACACTCTAATCAAACTTAATGCTATTAAGAACATGTTCTTCCTTCAATGACAAGGCAAAATGTCTGCTGTTAAAACAGCCTGTCACTTTTCTTAAGTCTTTAATCAAAGGGATATTTTTTTTCTGATGATGTCCTTCAGTTTATCTGAAAATGTCCAAATTACAAAACGTGAAGGTGTTTGATTGTCATGTCTTTTGTCAGTAACACAGTGCATAGAAAGGTGGGCTCATGTTTGATTTAAAAACAGAACTGTCCTCCACACTTGTGTTGAATCACGTGTTTTAGGTGCCATTGAAAATGTACTGTGTGCACACACAAACACACACACACAGACACACATGTGCTCACGGTATTCTCAAGATGCCTCTTTGTCATGTGGGTGTGTTGAAAGTGTGTTACAAGTGTGTAGTGATGGTGAGTGCAGCAGAATATGTACTCCAGCCGCTATTTCGACATTCCAGAAATACCTCCCACAGCTCATTCCTGCCTACTACCAGGAGTCCTCCCCCTCTGTACACACACACCCACACACACACACAGACATAAACATATACATGGTCCCTCAACTGAAACCACTTCTCCATCTGATTCACCTGTTAAATATTACCAAGGCCTTAAATATAAACTCTCTCTGCTTCACAGACGCTGATCTGAGTAAAACATTTAATTCATTCAACACTGAAGCTTCACTGCTCTTCAAATCTGTGAATTCATAACACCCCAGTATTTCTGTGATAATCCAGACAGAACTCTGCATTCAAAACAGTCTGATTGTTGGAAAAACTAAGAAAAACTAAATTACTTTTTGGAGTTTAAATGTCAAGGAACTGGACCCTCTATTTATCTTTTTGGACCTACGTATGGGGGATGAGAGGAGAGTAATGTGGAGCACTTTCCGCCAATGAATATTACTTCCATTTTGTCCCCACTAATGCGGATATTTTGTTTTGCAAATGTTCTGTTTTGCTTTAGAGGAGGAATAGATGCAGTGACTGTGGATAAATTATTGTAAATAATACAGTAATAACCCGACGTAATCCAGCTGCAGCATCAGTAAATTGTCCCAGTCTAGAGAAATGAGCTGTAGTCATGTGTCAAAAAATATGAACAATGTCTTGCATCTGACTTCTCTTTTTAATTAGTGTAGATTCACATTTTCATATGCCAAAACAAATCTCATACAGCCATGAAACAGTTTATGCTGTAATTGTGTCTCCTGTTCATGCTGAATGGTAAAAGATCCCTTATAAATGCACTTTTCATGTAAGTAATGGGTGAAAATAAACAGTCCCTCTGTGCAAAGATATATTTCAAACCTGAGATTAGTTCAGATTAATTAAATCAAATGAGTATTTTTCAATATTACACGCTTTTAGTGCAATATTCTTCTTTTCCGTTTCACTGGGCAGTTTGCAAGCTGAGCTATGGGTAATTTGGCACAATTAATAATAATAACTTTGGAAGATAGCCACTTTATTTATCTACCTTGGGCTAATGAGGCCTTTACCTTTAGGAATATTCAAATGAAAACTGCATTTTTATTTTTTTTTACCCCCATCTCACTTACATTTGGAAGACACAAGGAGGGCAGTTTTAATGACAAATATAAACAGGAGAAAGATTTTCGAATGGCAAAAAACACTTCAGTGTTCACGTGTGCAGTGTTTAATGGTGAAGGATGGGCTTAAAAAACTGTGAACTTACCCTTTATTCCAGTTGCCAAATAGAGCCACGTTTCTAATTTTGCATTTTGTGAAGCTTATAGGCTAAATACAAACAATTTAAAAAGAATTAGGTGAATATTAGTATGCAGAACATCATTTTTATGCTCTGGAACCCATAGACGTATTTCTAAAAGTTTCAACATTAAAACCCACTAATTTTAATTTAAATGATAAATAATAATATTGGAACATTTTTAGGAATTTTCAGACTTTCAAACTTGAGCACGAACTGCACCTGTTAACCAAAACTTCCCCTTTTTTCCCAGAACTGTGTAGAAATTTTTAAGGGGAAGTTTCTTTGTGTACGTGAATCTATCAGCCGTTTGGAAAGGTTTGCCTTCCCTTCAACTCTGAGAGAAACGTTTCACTTCGGTTTTACCCACAAACAAAGCACAGTGCCATAGTGTTTGAAGGCTCTCCATGTATGAGCACGTGAGGTTTCACACGCACAAAGGGTTCATTTCTATCCTTTTATCTAATTACAATCACGAGATTGACTCCGTGGTTTCTTGTGACATCAGTATAAAAGCTACGTCCACAAATGTCAGTAAGATGTGAAAAAGTCTGTGTTTTTCAATTTCCACTCATTCATTCTCTTTTTAACACACACACACATGCGCACGCGCGCATACGCATCGGAAATACAAGTTTGAGAGGAAGAGCTGGGTTGATGGAGGGGTGACAGAACACCAACACACGCCCACACGCACACACGCACACATGCACACTCTCCAACACAATGATACAGCAAGACTGTGGCTCCTCCCTCGGCGGTGCTCACGTCCACTTTCAAACATCACACCACTGCTTTAGTACCGCCCTCCTGTCAGCCTCCGAGAAATGTGATTCGGGCCCCATAATATTTTGCTGGCACTCGCCTTTTACGCACATCCGCAGCGGCTGCCTTCCTCTTCTCAGCCAGAGCCTTTTACGCACAGATCCTGGTCCGGACGCACCAGCTCTCTCCAATCCTGCGTTCAGAGCTGCCAGACTTCACTTCAGCGGTCAAATAAGGACAAAGAGAGAGGACGGGACATGTTTAATATGTGGAGGGGGCTCACCGGACTGTCCACATGTTGCTGTCTGCTGATGCTGATTCATTTTACGCCCCAAGCAGGTAATAATGTGATTTCCTTGCCTTATCCTAGTTTCCCCTGTGTGATGAAGTAGCATGCCGTTCTTACACCGTTCATAAGTAGTCTATCTCTGTCATCACACACAGTCATACTCCACTGTCTTTTTAGGTTCATCAATTCTCTAGGCGTCAAGCATATCCCGTGTATCAATATTCATGCCGAACAAAAGGGGGAATACACAATTCTCTATGGCGGGTTTTCTTTGCGGGGAGGGGGGGGTTACAAAATTAATTGTCTCCATGTGCTCTTGGGGAAATTTGCAGGGGAATCACGAGAAGCAATTTTAGATGAATGAGAAATTGATGGTCCATCCTGAATTTTTTTTTGAACTCTGTTGTAAATGTAATTAAATACAAAAAAGCATAATAACTAGGCATTAATAAGGACATGGTTAGTAAAATCATAAGATAACTGCACAGTTTCGGCACATATGAATGGAATTTACGCACAGCGTTTTGATTGGTTTGTTTCGCTCAAAAATGCAGCAGAACGGCCAATCAAGTTCTCCCGTTCTGCCGGTTTTAAGTTTCTGGTGGGCGGCACAAACGCAGAAACGGGAGGTCGTCAGCGGGGAGGGGCGGCATCCTCCTCCCTGCTGCATGCTGGAGGCAATGAGATGCAGGAAAATCTGCTTCTAGAAGAAACGAAGGGGAAAGAGGGAGAAAATTTTAAATCTGTAAAGGAGTGTGTGTGTTTGAAGTGGATTTGTTATTTTGAGATTAACCAGCAGGGCTTTTTTTTTATTTTTCCTTGTATGAAACGTTGGCTAATTGATTAAAAAATGTAAGTCAGCATTGGTAGCTATATAAAATAAAAATTATTCACTATCAAGTTTAACCTAGATCTGAAAAATAGATTTGAGATAAAATAAAAAAGAGGCTGATATAAAAATAAGCAGAATTAGGTGCACGTCCTTGTTAGAGAGAAAAAAAGAGACAAAATCAAGTGTTGCCAAAGTGAAAAATGGGTTTAAAATATATTTATAAAAAATGTGCTGTGTTTTGGCCTCTTTTCAGTCAAGACAATGAATTAAATGCTGACAACATTATCCAAATTCAAAAATTAAAAGCTATAAAGTAATTATCAAGAGGCACGAGCCTCTAAAACTGATCAGAATAATCAGTTCATATTGTATTAAGCAATTTTTAATATTTGGTCCATTTCAGTTTTAGTCCCATCATTCTGTCTCTGCAGCCAAAGGTGAAGAGAAACCTGTTTGACCACTGATTAATGTGCCATTTATTGTCATACAACTGTGTTTAGCAAAGGGTTGAGCTGCATACCCTTTTAGACCGACAGTGTGTGCTGAGAGTGTTCAGGCCTGTTCTGCCAGCTGCTCCGGTATCCCCCTGAAAACACTAACAAACCAACTTTACAACAAGAAGTTGTTGGATTACATCAGTTTTCTTCCAGTTATGGTGCTCACTTTCAGTTATCAGATCAGTGTGAGTGCGTGTGTGTTTCAGTGGAATAATCACATATGCTTTCTCTCTCTTTGTTTAAAGGTCTGGCTCTGGTTTGTTTAATTGTTACTTTGTGTTTAACTTACTCCTCAAATGAGACATAGTCTCCTGCACTGCAGAGAATCTTTTTTCCATGTGGGAGACTAAACTTGTGGACTGCTGTGACTCATAAAGACATCACTGTGCCGTTTCAGCTATCATTTAGAAATACTCGGTACAGTTGCATAAGAAGGGTTCAGATTCTTCATTTGAGTGAAAGTAATGCCACAAGGTTTGTTCATTACAAGCATAAGTCCTACATTAAAAAAAATCTACATTAGTAAAAGTGCAAAAGTATTAACATGACCCTGTCATGTTGGGATGATCATGATACATTAAGATAGCTAAATCATAGAATGTATAGAACATATCAATATAGTTAAATCATAATTTTAGAGCACAAGTTTGCAGAATGAAGTACAGTTTTAGCCCCTTTATGTTTATATGATTGCATGAATAATTAATAGGTGCATAAAAATAAAAAATTACTTCACACATTTGAGTGCTAAGGATCGATTGAGAAGTCTCACAGCTTGAGGATAAAAGCTGTTTGTTTCCACAAAAGTAAAATAAAAAAGAAAACACTTCTAAACAAGTTAAAAAATATACCGAAAGAAGAACAATCACATACAAAAAAAACAAACTCTTTATTTAAAATCATCATTCTCTAAGTTTTGCATGTATAATCTTATTTTATAAAGTAACTACTAACTAAAGCTGTAAAATAAGTGTTACAGAGTAAAAGGATAAAAAAAACATTAAATAGAAATTAATAAAATAAAATACAAATACCTCAAACTTATACTCCAGCATAGTTTTGGAGTAAAGTAGTTGTTTTCCACCATATGTAACATGATGTACAATGAGAGATCTGTCACATGTTATAATTCACTGACAGTCTGCATAGTCAAAACTATCTTGCAACACAGAAAATGTGCTGCAGTTTGAGTGTGTGCAGCTCTGGCAGCACCTGCTCTGTTGCACTTGCAACTGTCTAGGCTGAAAGTCTTTAACCAAGATGTTACGTGGCTTCTTGACATGCAGTGCCTTAACCTCAATGTGGCCACTTAACTTTACAGCAGTATGAATGTATCCAGGGAGCTTAGCGAGCTAGTCTCAATAAAATACAAACACAGTAGATCACTACACAGGTACAAACACAGAGCCAAAGCAGGAGTTAGCTGCTGTTGAGCTTAGTGATGCACATGAATTCAGGTTATTTATTAACTGCTGCGTGTATGTTTAAGACTATGAACACACCTCTTTGTATAGGTTTTCAGTGTTGAATCCCTGTGCTGTAGGAGACAGGGATGTATTGTCAGTGGACAAAGTCACACACGTGATCACAAGGGGAGTTGTTGTCATGCAGGGCTGTGATGACAACCTGTCTTACCTCTTGTGAGGATCTGCATCTCTATTAATGTGCAGGATCTGTATTTACATATTAGTGCCGTAGCCTACTGGTCTGCTGGTTTGCTGGTTGTCTGCCTCAAGCTGTAAATTAGCATCTGAATGATGCCAGTGACAGTGGTGGGTAGAAATGCACAAAGTAAAGAAGTATTTTTTTCAAGGAGCGAGTGTTTATCATGTTACTTGAAGCTTTCTGTTTACTCTTGCAGAAAACACTGGTATACTTCATTAGCTGAATACCTTTGCTAATTTTGTCAGCTCTCCTCCTCTAACTTCCATTGAAGTTGCACAAACTGCATTTGAAAACAAGGTTAGCTAGCTAATGTTAGCTATCTAAATTTTTCATGTGTAACGTTTAGCTCTGAGGTTATGATATTAACATAAATGTGTCTTGATGCTAAATAAAAACTATCCACTAATGATAATTAATTATAAATGAATATTGAAATAGAAAGTAACTTGTACTCTTAGTTGTTTATTAACCAGTAACTTTATTACTCTCAATTAAGAAAGTGCCTTAAATAATAACTTTCAGTTTTACTCGAATATACTTTGTCAGTAGTCTACCCACCACTAGCAGTCTCTCAGATGCTTTGAAATAGGTGTTTTTATCTGAGGTTTGCGATCTTCTGTCTGTCAGTAGGTGTAAATGTCAGCAGCATGTAATTTGTTCCACTGTTTATATTAATATGCATGAATATTTTTTTTTTAACTCTGCCTTTGCTTTGCTGGTTTTTGAGTATGAGAAAAACATGTGGCATAGATGACCCAGTTTAGCTCTCAGAATTGCTGTAGGGCACAAAAGTGTGGTCAATGACACATTTAAGGTGTTCAATGGAATCACTTAGACACCTCTTGTTGGTTTTGCCTTTTCATCCAGAAGATCTTAACTACATATTTAGGATTTTAAAACACTTTTATCTAAAGGCGTTTAGGAAAATCAATGAAAAAAAATCTATCTCACCAGCAGCCAAACTAAACGTGAACTTTTCACCACAGAAAAGACTAAGACTACTGTAAAGAATGAATGGAAATCTCCTCTTGCTGAACAGTATTCTTGGGAGGCTCATGACTCGTATGTGGAAGCAGAGGGGGAGATTAGCAGTGGAAAATGTAAACATTGGAACACTAGAAGGTCAGGAAGTGCCAGCATTTGACCTATTTTTACATCTTTTTCTATAATCTGAATGAATGAATGAATGGCTCTCTAAAAAGGAAAAGACTGAGAGCGGCAGAGAATCTCTAATTGAATTAATTTTTTTGGTGTATTTGTCGCTGCATATCTTCGGGGACAGCTGGGGTATGTTTTGGAAAGTCTGTTCCTGGAATTTGCAATGGCTGCATGCCCGGCCTTCCCGCAAAGTGTGTAAGCATTTGCGTGTGTTTGTGGTTTCCCCGAAAGTAAGACCTTATTTGGTAGGAGCTTCTCAAGATCAGTCAAAGTTTTTTTTCCTAAACTAGTGAAATGGAGAACCAATTTTTTGTTTCAGAGAATTTCAAAATATATCAATATCAATTTCTCACTTCTGCTTTTTAAGCAGGAGGAAGGCAACTCCTGGAGGCGAGCCCAGTATTGAGAAAGCATCCTCTGTTTATTTTTTTTTTTGATCATTCAGACCTGTACTGCCCCTGTTTCAGTTGTCATCACTCATAGACACACTCGTGTTGACAGACTTCCTTGTGTTCAGAGTCTCCGCCTCAGTCCGCTGTGGTCACTGTGGTGATGCTGTTATGAAGAATGTCAATCTGGGACCAATCAGCTCCTGGTGGTGTGATTGTTCAACTCCTCCCATATCTATTGTCTTAAAGGGATAGTCTGTAAAGTACCTAAGCCTCCTGGTCCCAGGGAGGCCTGGCAATGCAATAGGTGATGGAGGGTGACACATAACACACTTGCTCAGCAGTGTGAAAAAAGCTTGTGTTGGTTTCACATGTGTCTTGATGTTTGTGCTTGACTGAAATGTTCATTGAGGTGTGATCATCTCAGGGTGAGACCTCTGAGCCCAAAATTAACCACGGGTCAATCTGGGGTCGGACCCCTTCAAACTTACAAACCTCAAGATGAGAAGTGAAGCCGTTCCCACTTACTTGACAAAAAGAGGCTTCAGAGTCCTGTTTCATAACTGAAATGTGTCAAACCAGCGTGAAACTAAGGTGTGAGTTTCTGAGTTTAAACTGCTTTCTTTTCATTACAGTAACATTAGTGGTTATTAAGCCTGAAAGACCATCCATTGGTCCATTTTTTTACGTTTGTTTTTGTGAAATATGATCTTACTGTAAATGTTCGAAATGAAAGTAAAAGAAAGAGCAGTCTAGTTGATTTTGTATTTATGTGTTAAGGATGAGTCAAGGACGACAGGACAGGAAGGGGAAGTACTTCACATTAACATCCCATTACTTCATATCTTGTATTAACAGGTGTGAGGGAACCACACAGTTTTGTCATTTTAATTTTGTAATCTCCGTTGAGTTTAGTCAAGAGTCAAAGGTGAGATTTTCACACTTCAGTTATCTGAACGTCCTTCAGCTGATATTTGTTCTTGTGTAATTTTCAGTTAAATATTAAACTCTCAAGGGTATTCGTTTTTTGTATTTACACAAGCAGGGGAGGTTTGTACAAGGTGCTTATGAGCAGAGACTGTAAAATGAACTGCAAATGCTGATACTGTGAGTATTTCTGTCCACACGTCACACTGAGCTCTGTAATTGTTATCATTCACAGATGCAGCCTTCAAATGCAGCTCCTCTCAGTTTGAGTGTGGAAATGGGAGATGCATCACACGCAGGTGGATTTGTGATGAACATGATGACTGTGGAGATGGAACAGATGAACTTCCTGCGACCTGTGGTGTGTTATTTTATCACTTACATTTATGATTTTTCTATTTATCTTTTCTCATTTCTTTCCCTCTGATGCTGAACACCTGACTTTTCCCCCCTTTTTGATCAACAAGGGATTTTCCTATCTTATCTTATCAAACAATAATAAATCATAGGTCCATCAAAGTCACTGTACATTATTAGCTTTCATAAGAAAATGTTTGTACCTATTCGGACTGTGGTCACAGGCCCTATCACCCCGCTGCTTATAAAATTAAATGAGACATACTTCCGGTTTCTGTCCTCAGCAACCAAAACATGTCTGCAGTCAGAGTACCACTGCGGCGCCCCCATGTACCAGTGTATACCAGAAGGCTGGCACTGTGATGGCAAAGCTGACTGTTCCAACGGAGCGGATGAACAAAACTGCAGTAAGTTTTATACAGAGTAATTTATTTCATAGCATGCTAAAACACCAAAAAAAAAAAACTTCAATAAAACTTTAATACAAAAAAAAAAACTTCATGAATATGCCTCCAGAAGTTTTTAATACAAAACTTTCACTCAAACATAAAGTGTGTCATGTCTACAGATAGAAGTGTCAGACTGATTGGATACAATTATTTAACTTGTGGCAGGAAAAAAATCAAACAATCAAAAACCACTCATTATGTCCAGAAAGCAGATATTACTTTATTTGAACAATAAAAAGCTGTGAAGTTGTATTTGTATATGTAATAAAAAATTATATTTGATTCTTTCCTGGGCTTAATATCACATTAACTCCTCTCCTCTCCCTCTCTTGTCTCACCACAGCAGCCAAACAATGCGGGGCTACTGAGTTTCAATGTGCCAGTGGACATTGTATATCCAAAAGCTATGTTTGTGACAAGGAAAATGACTGTCCAGATGGATCAGACGAGGTTTCTTGCCCAAAATCCACCTGCGGCCCTCTGTCCTTCCAGTGCAACAACTCAGTGTGTGTGTCGGTCATGTGGCGCTGTGACGGAGACAGGGACTGTGCTGATGGGTCTGACGAGTGGCCGGAGAACTGTGTGGGACGGCAGCCGGACAAGACAAAGGTGTCCTGCAGCATGGATGACTTCCAGTGTTCAAATGGGGAGTGTATCAACAGCAGGTGGAGGTGTGACGGAAGCAATGACTGCACGGATGGATCAGACGAGGTCAACTGCAGTGAGTTGGCTTTCTTGGAGTGTTATTTACCCCTTTTTTTTAATTCCATTCATCTGCTCTCCTGCAAATCTATCTCAGTCTGAGACTCTGACTTGGTGCTCACTTCAATAGATAACTGAATGTAACAGATGTAGCCTTTTGATGCCTGAGCATACACAATATCCTGTTGGCTGTCTTCATATACTCATCATCATCATCATTAATATTGACACAAGATCTACAACACATCACGTCAGGAAGGATTTTCTCCTCCATCTACGCAGTGTCATTCTTCTTACTATTTTTCACTGCCTCTTTTTCTTGCTTTAATCCATTTGTCCTCCTTTTCCAGCTCGTCCTACTTGTCGTTCAGATGAGTTCCAGTGTGATGACGGCATCTGTATTCCCGGAAGTCGCCAGTGTGACAAAGAAAATGACTGCAGGGACCATAGTGATGAGATCGGCTGTGATATAGGTGAAAATTAAGACATATTTCACCAACAAACTAAACTGTATATGAATGCTAATAATTTTCTACTAAAGACCTTTGAGGAAGTTTTTTTAAGGTCCTTCCAAGCAGTTCCATGTGTACCATTAGATGATGGTTAAATTCATACTCCACTGTCCCCCTGCACAGAAATTGTATGTGAAGGCCCTACCAAGTACAAGTGTGGCAGCGGGGAGTGTATCAGCATGGACAATGTGTGCAACAAACAGAGAGACTGCAGGGATGGGTCTGATGAGCCCGCCAATGAGTGTGGTGAGTGAAGTTTTATTGTACCAAATAGTTTGTTGTTTAAATGAGAAATTTGATGGTTGATTTGAGCTACCATCAGAGAAAAGATTGTCATGAGTACTATGTGAAAGTTCTGTGTATTCGTGTCTCCACAGACAAGAACGAGTGTTTGATCGGAAAAGGCGGCTGCTCCCATTACTGCAACGATCTGAAGGTTGGCTTTAACTGCTCGTGCCAAGCCGGATACAGCCTGCAGGTGGACAAGAAAACCTGTCAAGGTAAGAAAAAAACAGAGTCTGACGATTTGATATTTAGTATCAGTCTATTTTTAGAAGTAGCCTGTGACCAGATTTTGGGTCATGAACATGTATTTATAAGAAAACAATGTATTGGAAAACTTTGATTTGTATATAAAAAAAAAACATTCCTGATTTGCACACTGGTATTTCTCAGTTTGCCTCTCAACCATCTGTTCTTTTTCCTCCAGATATTGATGAATGTGCAGAGCCAGACACTTGCAGTCAGATCTGCATCAACCTGCCTGGCAGCTACAAGTGTGATTGTAAAGAGGGTTACGAGATCGATCCTGCGAGCAAGACATGCAAGGCTGAATCAGGTAACGCTTGAAACAAAGTTCATCCCTATAGTACTCACTATCCAGAGTTAGTGTAGATTTGTAGTGCTATGTGAAAAATGTTTTCTTCCTCTCTCTTCTGTATTATCCAGGCACTGTTCCCACCCTCTTCTTCACCAATAAACACGATGTGAGGAGGATGACTGTTGACCGCAGTGACTATGTCAGTCTGATCACAGAGTTGAAGAACGCGGTCGCTCTGGACATGGACATGCCGAACAAAATGATCTTCTGGTCTGACCTGTTTCTGAAGAAAATCTACAGGTTAGAAAGGTTTTGATCAACCATTCTGTGACTGATCACGAATGATTTATCAGAGAGATTTAAGAGGCTTGTGGTGCACTAAAAAGCCTCTCCACCTCTGCTTTTAACTAAATGCCGATGAGGATCAATGAGTATTTCTCTGTTCCAGTGAAAAACTATGATGTTGGCTTGATTTTAGATAAAGAAATTTCTGTCCTAAGTGAATGTCTCCCCTGACAGCTCCAGGATAGACATGGCCGGTAACTCCTCTCACCACACCGTAGTAATTGGCAATGGGATTGAGGCCCCAGAGGGCATCGCAGTGGATTGGATCCATGGCAACATTTACTGGACTGACAGCACTTTGAAGACTATCTCTGTGGCAACAACAGATGGCAGCAAGAGGAAGACCTTAATCACAGAAAACCTAGAGAAGCCAAGAGCCATTGCAGTCGACCCCGTAAATAAGTAAGTAAATCCCTTGTTCTTCAGTTTGGGGTCAGCTGGAGCTTTTTGTTGACGGCCTTCAGGCTCTTGATATCTGTTTTTTAAAAATTTTGTCTGTGTCGTCTTTAGCTTTATGTACTGGACAGACTGGGGTGAGAACGCCAAAATAGAGAAGAGTGGGTTGAATGGAGTGAATCGCATTGCCTTAGTAACAGATAACATCATGTGGCCCAATGGCATCACCCTAGGTAAACAGATCATCATGGACACACAAAATGGCAAACAATAGCTTCCATTCAAACTGTATAATAAGAACTCATTTATAATGATCAGTCAAATATTTCTGTTTTTGTCTGTCTCTTTGGACAGATATGGTCAACCAGCGTCTGTACTGGGTGGACTCCAAGTTGCACACTCTGTCCAGCATTGATGTGAACGGAGGGACACGACACAGTGTCATTTTTGGCGAGGAAAATCTCCCCCATCCGCTCTCTCTGACGGTGTTTGAGGTTTGTGACAAAGCCAACATATCCCCAGATTAAAATAAAGACACTGAAGGTGTGAGATGTTTATGTCATTTTTACCAAACAAAAGTCACTGAATTGGTAATTGAGCAAAGTATTATAGTTACAAACATTGCCACTCATAATTATAATAGAAACATGTACTTAACTACTAGTTTTCAAATCAGCCAATAATCCAGTTCATGCACAAGTGTTATCCAGCTGACATGGTTCAGAAATATAAAGTTAGGGCAAAGTGTGCACTTAATTTCCAATAAGTTTGGATCAGCAGTGCAAATTCTCAATGGGTCTGTAATTAGTCTGTTCCTGTTTAAGGAAACATCAGTAAATGATAAATTAATTAATCAAAATAACCTTGTTACTCAAGTTTCATATCTCTTTTAACAGGAGAAAGTGTTTTGGACAGACACAAGCAGCAATGCTGTTTTTAGTGCTAACAGACTGACAGGAAAGGACATCACCAAACTCGCAATGGACCTGGACCAACCAGAGGACATCATACTGTACCACAACCTTAAGCAGCCAATCGGTACAGAGGCATCACTCAGTCTGATCGTTCATGAAAAACAGCCAACTTTTAAGGTCAATGAGTTGTTTCTAATGCTGATTGTGCAAACCTTTCTCTCTCGTAGTTACAAACTGGTGCAGAGAGGGAAACAGTATAAATGGTGGCTGCGAGTTTCTGTGTCTTCCTGCTCCTCTGATCAACCAGCACTCTCCTAAATTCACGTGCGCCTGTCCTGACAACATGACCACAGGACCTGACACGAGGAAATGTGTGACAGGTAGGTGTCACATGACCTACAAAGAAACTCCAAATTTAAACTTTAATCATGACAGCAAATGACCCTTGTATTTACCTTCATACCTCAGTTACCCCGCCTGCCAAAGACAAAACTGATTCACCGCTGCTGCCCGAAGCTCCTACCACGCCTAGTGCACCAAGGCAGCCTGTCACAACCACAACCACAACCACAACCACAGCTACAACTACCACCAGAGCTACCGAAAAGCCTATAACTACCCCATCTAGCCAGCTCACACGAAGTGCACCACTGCCTGCCATCACTGCTAAAGGTACTGGAAGAGATTTTGGACATTTTATGGGTAACAAAATACCTAGAATAGAATAGAGTCTAAAAAAGTAACTTTGAAGAGGAGCTACGTTTTTAAGTCTTTTCAATCCATGCTACTGCCATGGCTAAGTTTGTGGGTGCTGAGTGCTAATTATCAAATATTATAACAGGTTTACATGCTAAATTAAGAGAGTGAACATTGTAAGGACTAACCACTGGTATGTTAGTGCTGACTGATTAACATTTCCCAGCCAGTCAGAAATGATTAGGGCCTGGGGCAGATGAAACACTGTAATTTTTTTCACTAACCAAGCATTATCTCTTAAGCAACAGTTGTGGTCAAAAGAATGTTTCATCATTTTGGGAAATACAGTCTTGCTGAGAGTTATTTCACAAGACTGTCACTCTCAAAGCTACAGTAGTACTAAATGTTATGCTTTGGCCAACAGCTAGTTAGCTTAGTTAAGCATATAGACTGAAAACAGAGGAAATCTCTTGTCTAAGCTGAGCTTACCACCCTATTGCTGAGCTGCACAGGCAAGACTGCCATTTATCTTGTCATTTTACAGTAAGGAATCAAATTAAAACATTATATTTCTTTGCTTTTTCAGGTAACAGACAGGAATCCCCGCCCAAAGAAGCACCATCATCCAACCCAACTGCTCTCTACATTGTGTTGCCATTGAGTAAGTTCCACATTTCAGCTCTTTATGGCTCTCTGTCAAAGCTGCTGCACTCATACATGCAACATAAAGGGCTGTCTACTCTTGTCTCATCTGCACTCACTCTCACTACTTCTCTATTCTCACCATATTACCTTGAACTTGTCTTTTGCTCCACAGTGGCCCTTGCCCTGCTGGTGTTTGGAGCAGGGTTGCTATGGCGACACTGGCGTCAGAAGAACACCAACACGATCCACTTTGACAATCCTGTGTACCAAAAAACCACGGAGGATGAGCTCCATATTTGCAGGAACAGCTCTGACGGCTACGTTTATCCTCAGGTATCTTCATTCCAATATTTAGTCTCTTTACTATGAATTAAATGAAGTCTAAATATTCAAAACATTATAGTGTAGTTTTACTTATTAAGGCTTTTTTTGTTTTCTTTTCTTTTGCAGCGGCAAATGCTGAGCATGGAGGACATTGATGTTGCATGACCCAAATGTGAAAAAGACACCAGTTTTATTTAAAGATTTTTTTGTTTGTTTGTTTGTTTTCAAAGGATTTTTTTTTTTAACTGATGCTCTGAAATAGTCCCTCCCTTCCCAGCAGAGCAGGGGAAGTTGAAGCTTACTTTCGCTCATTTTGTGGCTTATGGTTTTGACCTCAATACTGTGCCGTCCAAGTGTGAAGAGAGGACTGAAAAAAAGAGGGGACCAAAAAGATCTTTGAAAAAATAGAGCATAACTGCTGGACGCCGTTTAGTCAAGCCACAAAATGGTTTCAAAATGAAGGACCAGTGTGCAGTTTCTGAAGATGATGTTCTGAATCCAGGAGCCTTGACTCTTTTGAAGCTTTCTCAAAGCACGCTGATATTTAAGATTATGCTGACTTTCTCTGCTACCAACACATTTCCCCCGTAAAACCGTTCTAAATACACCTGACACAAGTCACAAAGATCTGCACGTTTATCTTAAAAAGCCTCACCTATATATTAAGACTTATGTGTGCCTTCCATCCACGTTTTAGCAATTTTGTGACGTTTTTCTTGATACATAAATGCCTTATTGACCTCCCTTCCTTTAAAATTACTTTCTGTGGTTTTTAATGCCACAGTGCTTTAGTCCCAGGAAGCGATGATCCTTATAATCATACTGTTGCCTTTTCTTTTCCTGGGCACAAAGTCACATGCTTTCCTTCAGTTTGTCTCTACTGTCGTCCATCACTGTGTGTAAGTTACTTTTAAATCAGTACTCTGGTGTTATTTTTATTTCCATTTGTGACCATCGTCTGAAAGGGTCAACAGGTTTACATTGTTAATGGAAAAGCTGCTGAATTTTGTGAAGTCAACCAAAATGAAGAAAGATGTTCTCTTTTAAATGAAGAAAGGTAAGAAAAATATGATTGTAGGTGATTACTTATAACATTGTAAATAGTTTTTGTAAATTTCACAGTTTGTAAAAAACTCTTAGTTTTACTCATTTGTTGCCTTTTTACATGTGTAAATTTGAATCAACAAATAATGTAAATATGTAAGAGATTCTTTTATTTATTTATGCAAATATATAAGAGGAGGTTTTTGATTGTTGTTGTGTGACTGTAAATACTGTAAGACAATGTTAGTACCCATCACACTGAATAGTTTTATTCCAGCAAGGCCAGTCAAGTCTTTACATTGTACAGCTGTTATTTAACCTTTAGGCTCGTGCTCTGTTTTGTGTGTGCGACACTCTGTATGAGACACTTCTACAGGTTAATGCTGGCCATTAAATATTTAAGAGTTTGCTACATGTCACAAAAATATTGGAGAAGTTTTCTTTGTTTCTTCATACAGTTTCTTTCTTTTTCAGTAATAAACCATATAATTTATTGTGCTTTTGCCCTTCTGTTTCTATGATTTTTTGTTTTCACTGTGAGAATAAGGCACATATTGTACAGTGCAAAGCACAATGTTCTCCATCACAGACACATGTTATCTGTGGACATGCCTGCTTTCCAATGCATGCTGCTTTTTGTTCATTTTTGGTTATGCATTTGTCTCATTAAAATAAAGAAAAATTCAGAACCAGTCTTTTATTTTAATGAGTCACTTTTACAACTAGAAAATGTTGCATCATGATTGATGCAAACTGGTACGTATGAAAAAACAGCTTAATCCAACCTAAGATTAAGAGTAAGGTAATAGAACATAAAATATAAACTAGTGTCAGTGATAAATGCTTTACAGAGTTTTCCACTGACAATGCTAACCATGAAACCTGTTCATGTTGCCTGGAAATGTCACCATCATTTCACAGCTACAACAAACACTTACATGTGCACAGTGAATACTCACCATCAGACTCTTGTCCTTCTTATATTTGATCGAAAGCACAGATTCTTTTCACATGATGGGGAATTTTTTCAGTGGTTTTTTGTGCCTCAGCCAACATAAATAAATGTGTTTTGTTTGGATAATCTCCTGGTATCACCTGATGGGTTTGTTTTAAGAGAAAGGCTGTTGAAACAACTTTGAAACTCACAGGTGATTCAAGTCCCCATTGACCTCCATCCAAGGCAAAGATGGTTATTTTGTTTAGTTACAGAAACAAATGATTCATGTGCACACAGCAATGCTCAATATTTTATTTTAGGTTCTTCATTAAGTATTCAGAATGACTACCCTATTTCTGCAGATCAAGGTTGGTTAATTCTGGTCATTTCTTTTTAATGAATCATACATATTTGGCTTTTTAGTTTGGAAAAGTTCTCATGAACTGTTTCCTTTATATCTCAAAATCACTGACAGGACGCTTTTCCATAGGATAAAGAGAAATTAAACACTAAAGTAGAACTTAACACAATTTATTTAGTATGATATCAAATCAAGTCAAATAAAGGAACAGTCTGAGAAAATGTAACACGCCCAAAAGCAAACTGCCAGGCAACATCCCCTTACTAATCAAATTCACTTCCTTTAGAATTCATGCCCAACAATGCTTCCTCTCTTTAAAAAAAAGGCTCCAGCATTGCTCTGTCTGCCACAGTGCATCAGGGTGCAGTGAGGAAGCAGTGGTGCAGCATTGACAGTAACTGGGAAGTGATATATAAATGAGAGATAGCCTTCTTAACAGAAAAGGAAGGTGTAGTATTTTCATGAGGTTCAAAATGCAGAGTAGAGTTATAACAAAAAGGGATATAAATCATGAAGCTAGATGTTTGGCAGGTGGGTGCCTGCATGACCCAGAAACTAGAGGAACAAGATTTTCCTGCCAGAGATCAATGTGTTGCAAACGTTTCCCCTCATGGGACTAATTGTACTATGAAAGCCAAGCAACATTTTTGTGTTTAAATATGTCCAAATTCAATTGTACAATGCAATTGATAGATATTGATATATTTTCTTTACAAATTTCTTAATTCTTTCTTCTTTTGTGTTGCTGCAGTAAATTATTTAAAAAGATAAAAGAAGCTAGTAACTTATGTTCTTGCAGGAAAACTGTAAGGCAAGTTTTCACAAACCAAATCTGTCCAAATCTGTCATAACACAGCTGGTTTTCCAAATCAGTGGTTTCGAGGTACTGAGAGGCTTAAGATACACTCATGCTTGTGTGTGTGTGTGTGTGTGTGTGTGTGTGTGCGTGTGTGTTAGTGTGTGTGTGTGACGTCAGGGACAGGCCCAGCACGGGGACACACTGCACTTCTATTAGCTCATTTGAAAGCTGTGGTATGTTGTCTGTCAGGAACTCAGATCCACATTCCTGCATGTAAGCATCAACACCTGGCAGCATCTTATCTGATGAAGGCTACGTGTGTGTAGTGTAATGCATCTGCTTTGCTTTTGATTGTGTTGGATTCTCTTATTGAAATGGTCATTTCAACCTCTGATGGGGCTAATGGCATCAGTGTGAAGGTCTTATGTTTCCATCACTACTAGCATCACTGTTGATGGTTTGCTATTCATAACAAATTAGAGTGTCATTGTGTGCTTTCCCATGAGACAATGGGCAGATACACCTGAGGCTCAGGTGACAAATGACACCTGCCCCCTGCTATGCTCACTGTCATCTATTTCCCTTCTCGCCTCATTATTTACATAAAGATCGCTGTCTTCCCATTGGCCAGCTGGCAGCCTAAGGGTGGAGTTGCATCTCACACCACTGACTCGTAAGCGAAGGGGGTGTGTCTTTAAAAATTGGCAACAAAAGGTGGAAGGGTAGGGGTATTAGATATTAGATATTCCCTTGTCAGGATACCAAACAGGGTACAAACTGCTCTGTTGATGATGTAACAACAACAACCTGTTCTGTCTCTGAGGGCCAGACTGGCTGAGACGCAGCATCTCCGGCTGCAGGAGGCACAAGGATGCAACTGATACTTGCACTGTCCAATAAAGATAAAGCTGTTTGTTTTAATCAGCCATAAACTGTGGATGAATCCGCTGTATCAGTAAAAGGTAGGGAACTCTATTGGGAATCCTATATCAATTCCAAAACCAGCACTTACAGCGATCATCAAGGACCACGTTTCATAGGAAATCTCACTAATATCTCTTTCACTCTGAGTCACCATGCTGAGTTCAGCCGCTCTGACACTGAGGGTTACAGGGATACAGTTCAGAGCTCTTTCCCACGACACCAAAACGCTGGTCTGAGATGGGCTCAAGGTGATCTTTTTATTAAGATGTTTTAAGAAAACCAGCTCATCTCAGCTATGCCTCTTGCCTTTATTTTACCAGTCAGCTAACGTGAAGAAATGTGAATGATGGTTGAAATTGGTTAATTTATTGTTTTTTGTTTTTGTTTTCTTCATGAACTGAATTTACTGTGCTTTTGAAATGAGTAAAATTTTAACTAATCTTTCCCTATAGTAGGACCACTAGGGGGCATCTAATGTAGTAGACAAAAAGTTCTATCATTTAAAGACATTTAGTCCTAATAATAAAAAAAAGCCTGTGCAATCCTTTACCCTAATTTTTAAAGACTTTAACTGGTATAACTGATTAATGTGTAGATTATTTTCTTAAAATATAAACTAATTTTTTCGTCCATAATATGAAAGAAATTAGCATAAAATTGACACTGTAGATTTCCAAAGTCCATGGTAGCTTCTGCATATGAACACAACTAGAGTGCCAAAGTAAATAAGTTTGATTAAAGACAGCAGCTAATCACCTTTACATGAGAATATTTAGCAATTTCATCATAAAAAAGATTAATAAAATACATTGCTAATAATTTTCTATCATCCAACCATTAACATTAAATCTTGTCTGCTTCTTTCAGCAGTGATGTTACTGGTTGAACTGAATAGCATCAGTGAATTTGAAGACCTAGATTGATTTAAATGGGATGAGCTAATATGAATTCAGTTCTCAATGGGATTTATGTTCAAATAATAATTAAGAGGTGCTCTAGTAGCTTTTCATGATTAAAATAAAGCGGTAATGCCAAATTAATAAAATGTAAAAGAACGAGGTCATGTTTGCAGTTTGGAAATTGAAGATGAACGCTCGGTCTGTCTCTGGACAGATATTTTTTGGGAGCTGCCGCAGTACAGAAAATGAAAAGACTCTTTTTTTTCTTGACCTGTAAAGTGTTACAATATGTTGGTGTTGGACCTCAGGTGTGAGTGGGATCTTGTATAATCCAGATCACATGAACCTTCTCTTGGTTTATATGGACAAGTGCTGCATGCTCTTTATGCAGCACAACTCTGTTTTGAATGGGAAGCAGGGTCTTTATGAGCTCATATCCTGTGTGAACACAACATGTTTAAGGTGGAGTTATCTCATTTATAGCTCGGTAATGGTCATATCTCATTAGATAAACAGCGGAGTTCAGATAAGGAGAACCACACGTATATATGGACAAAAGGAGTGGGTTATTGGAAAAATATGATCTCCATCTGGCCCTCAGGGACACACATTCACACGCCTCTGTTATAGCAGTATTTTATTCTTAGCTACTGCCTTCCTACACACGGCTGATAAGAAGCAGACATAAGAATATGAGCGGAGGCTGGGATCTGGGGCACAATACCCCACACAGAGGCCCAAAGGGGAGGGACTGGTAATGCATGGAGATCTTGTAGAGCAAGCTTTATGACTTAAGAGGCTTCCAAAGCATGTGATCAGCAAGTTTTTCCACAACCCTGAGGCCGAGGCCACAGGTCACACAAGCTGATGAAAAAACAGAATAAAAACACTTGAGAATGCAAACCTTCAGCAAAAACAGAAGTTTCTGTACCCCACTTTTGTACTTTTGTACTTTTAAATGATACTATAACCATTGGGAATCCTGAAAGGACACTCAAAACTGCAAGCTCCTAAAATATTTTAATGATGCTTTGTTTTGAACCGACAGGTCTCTGTCAAAAATCCCTCTAAACAAAACACAGTATGTATATGCAAATCAAAATATCACACCCACTTTAATATATTCTACAACATCACATGATACAAAGTAAAACCCCTCCCAGTTTGCTGTATAAAAAGAAACCACACAGTGGCCCAAGAAAAGGACTATGGCCTATGAGTTCACAGTAATTTCCCATAAAATGTGTATTATAATATATATATATATATACATACATACATAAAATTTAAAACATGAAATCTAGACAGCTTTCACAGAGTCAGAGTACAAACAAGATTATCACTTTATATCCACAACAATACTTTCTCTTGAACAGCCTTATTTATGAGCAAAGATCAAGCACACCTGTGCAACAGTGTTTAAAATAAGAGGGAAAGTCAGGAGGTAGGCCTCACCGTTGTATATTTTTTTTAAATGAAATTTTAATTTAAAAAAATGCAGATACATCACTATTTGTCACTTTTTATGTCTGCAGTAATTTTCATTTTTGTTTATTAATACAATAACCAGAGCAGGGATAAAGGGTTTGTTATTTTATTTTTTATAATAATGGACATTAATTTTGTCCATGTATATTAATGAGGGGAAAGCTGTGGCTCAGATGAGGACGAACATGATGATGAGGAAGGAGAAGATGAATCATTTTTTTCCATCTTAGGAGAAAAGGACAATCTACTGATTCATTGTCGACACAGTTCAAAGGTCATGAAGGCAATGGTTTTCTCCCTGCTGTGGTTTGTGTGCCTCTACCGCTCTCTGGTGGATTAACTGAGTAGCACCCCCCCCCCCCGTTTCCGTTCAGGTGAGTCGGTTAATGTTTCACCTGCATGTGATGACGTCACGACACCTTCAGGAAAAAGACACGGTGGAATCCATGGTCATCTTAGGCTGATGAATGTCTCTGTTTTAGAGGAAATGAAAGTCAAATCAAGCCAGTGAAGCCTCGCGGTGGATTGTGAACTTTGTGCGCTCTTTAAACTCGCATGAGTCGCTGCTGTGTGAACAAACACGATGTCTGCCTCCGCTGTGTTTGTGCTGGATCTGAAGGGGAAGGTAAGATTCATGCGGGAGCTCATTTAAGACATTAATGATTGCTACCTGGCTCAACACGACACTTGTAAAATTATAGAAACAACTTTGAACATTTACCCCTTCTTTTGGATGTTCAGATTATGTCTTCACTGTTGCTTTAATTGTTAAACATCAATGGCCTTTGGATTGTTGTTAAAAATTAATAAATGTCTTACGAAGCTCTCATTCATTGGCCTTTTTCTTCTTTACTTCCGGTTGGGCTCGCTGTCAGTCAGTCAGTGGAAATGCAGCCGTGAATAACTGCAGTGAAAGTGAGCAGTTGTGCTTTAGCATCTGTTGACATGCGGCTGTCAGTCATTGTATGTGTGTGTAACCATCTTTTTGTTGACATTTTATGAAAAGGCTTAAACTTCCTCCCCTCTTTTACAAAGAACCTATTACCTGACATGCACAGTGAAGCTAATCCACGGAAGTGAAAGTTCACATGATTTCAGGTGTTACTCGTGTGTGATTAAAAGGGTGTTACCTGTACAGCAATACATGTGGCATTTTATTTGATCCCAGCAAGCTGTGGCTTTCTTGACCTGCAGTTGTTGGTACAATGCTGTATCTTGAGCAGGTTTGACAAGTTTTGCATTAACCATTAAATCCTGACTGAGAGAAGTCTGGCTGTGCCACATATTATGCATTTGTGTTTTTAAGAGATATTTTTCTTTCCATTCGAGCATAAGTAGGTCATTGTTCTGTATGTCAAAAGGGTTTGCAGACTTAGAGGAGTGAGTGACAGCAGGTCAGAATCCAAACAAATAGAAACAATAGAAATTTTTATTGAGTCTCACTAAAGCTTTAATATATTTATGGCATCTTTAAGTTGAAGCCCCTCCAAGGAAATCATGTCAGTTGTACTTGGTATTTATAACCGTTATTTAAGATAAAGTACTTATACCACACAAATGTAGTGCTCCCTTACAAATTGCATTGAAAATATATAAGAAGTTTGTAAGTATATAAAAGTACTCAATGCATAGAAATGTGATTTTCTGACTGTTATACAATTATATCATTAGATAATTATTACACATTAATGTAAAAGCAGGATTTTGCCCTTGTTAGTGCTCAAGGTGCATCTAATTTTGAACTTTTTTATGTAAGACTGTTACTAGTAGTTATTGGCATCATCAATTAATCTACTGATTATGTTCTCTATCAATTAATTTGATTATATAAATGTAAAAAAAAACAACAAATACTGAAAATAGTGAGAAATACTAACCACAAAATCTTAGAGCCCAAAGGGAAATTTTCAACAATCTTTGTTTAGTCCAACTAAGAGTACAAACTTCAAAATGATCATGAATGCATTAAAATGAGCAAATCCTCACATTTTAGAAATAGGAACCATGAAAAGTTTTACATGATTATTGAAACAATAACTTAAACAGCTGATTTAATGCCAGTCTATTACTAAATTTCTTAAGTTTGTATGTAGAAATCTTCACTCTTAAATAAACTAAAGCTGTCAGATAATTGTTGTGGAGGCAAAGGCACCATAATTCTCTCTGAATTGTACTGGGATGGCAGTAGAGAGTGGTATAAAGACAAAATATCAAAATCAAGTACCTTAAATTTGTACAGAACCACAGTAAATGTACATTGTTACATCAAACCACTTTCTGCAACTTGAAATAATTTTGATTATGAACTAATTTGCTGATTATTTTCTTAACTGGATAAGTAGTCTGCTTTATAAAATGTCAGATGATAAAGCTGATTTTATCGAATTAGTTATTTTGCTTCACTTACAAAAAACCCAAATACACGAGGTTACCATCACATTATTGAAAAGATAAAATTAAAATAAATAAAAAGGAGCACATCAGAATGTTTTGATAATTGATTGTGACAAAATGTTCATTCTAAATTTACATGATTGTGCTTTAACAGTTCTGGAAGAAAACAGATTTTTCTTTAAGTCATCATTATTTCCTGTATCATTGAAGCTCAACTATTGGATAAAACTTTCTGATGTGTAACTAGTAACTACCATATTTACTGTAACATGCAGTGACTGATAATTGTGTGTGTATTCTTCCTGCACAGGTGTTGATTTGTCGAAACTACAAAGGCGATGTGGACATGGCGGAGATTGACCACTTTTTTCCTTTACTCATGCAACATGAAGAGGAGGGGCTTCTCTGCCCTGTGCTGTCACATGGCGGCGTTCACTTCATGTGGATCAAACACAGCAACTTATATTGTATCCTTGTCTAAATGTTGCTGCCATCTGCATATTTGGGGTCATAAAGAAATAATGAAACAGATATTCAGCTTAAATACTTTCAGTAATAAAAACTCCTTGACCTGATATCTGTACAGTGGTGGCCACTACAAACAAGAACTCCAACGCCTCACTTGTGTACTCATTTCTATACAAGCTAGTGGAGGTGAGTCAAACATGAAGACTTATAATTAAAGTGTTCTTTTTTAATATTGTTGTACATCTCCTTAGGATCAACTTGTATTATGTATAGAAGCAGTAGAAGATGGTGTTCAAAAATTATTAAGTAATAATCAAAACTGACTTACAGACACCACAGATAAGCCTGGTAAGTCTGTTATATGTATTCTCCAGGTGTTCACAGAGTACTTCAAGGAACTGGAGGAGGAGAGCATTCAGGATAACTTTGTGGTTGTCTACGAGCTGCTGGATGAGCTGATGGATTTTGGATTCCCTCAGACTACCGACAGCAAGATTCTACAGGAGTGAGACTTCACAAGATACACACAGAAACACATGCAGAAATGGGAATATGTATATTTGATATTTGGTGTTGAATCACAGCAGAGTGTCTCTTGTCGTCTCATCTTTTGCAGATACATCACTCAGGAAGGTGCCAAGCTCGAGGTGGCAAAGTCCAAGGTACCGACCACTGTCACCAACGCTGTATCCTGGAGGTCAGAGGGGATCAAATACAAGAAGAATGAGGTCTTTATCGATGTCATTGAGTCCATTAATGTACTGGTAAGATGGGATACAGGGCTTATGTTTTGTATTAGTCTCTCATAACTGTAGGCAACATTTAGAAACAAATCAACTTTGCTTATAAAACTGGACATGTGTATCACTTGGCTACTGCTTTTTCGTAATCCCTAGAAAAATTCCTCACAGAAATTTGATGGTTCATTTGGGCAGTCACTAGATTGTCAGATGTATCCTGAAGTCTTTTATGGAAACTGTATTACCTGTCCTAATATTATGTTTGCCATTGTTAAAGCTATTTTGTAATGCTGAACAGACCATAGCAGAGCAATTACTGCATGAATGTTCTGTACAGTAAGCAAATGTTTAAGTGAAGTTTAGGCGTGTAATGTTTTCATTTGTTGGCTGTTGGTATCATTGTTTATTGCTTTTGCTTGACTCAATCCATTCACATGAACTGTCTGTAGCAGTGGCAGTGGTGGAGGTACTGTGGTATTGTCTTTATGTAACAATACAAGAAGATGAAGTGGCCTTTTTCTGTGCTTATTATTTTATTGAACCGACTGGATAAATCAGATTTGAATGATTTGTTCAGTCAAAAGCTGCTTCAGATTGATTCATTTCTGTGATTTGTTGACCAGGTGAATGCCAATGGCAGTGTGATGAGCAGCGACATCGTGGGCAGCATCAAGCTGAAAACCATGCTCTCTGGGATGCCTGAACTGCGGCTGGGCCTCAACGATCGTGTGCTTTTTGCCCTCACTGGACGTGCGTGGACAGCCTTCATCCTCCAACCACATGCATCTGTCACATGTAGCTCATATATCTGCTTTTGACTGAAAATACTGTGTTGTGTTAAGGTGACAAGGGAAAGACGGTCGTGATGGAGGATGTGAAGTTCCACCAGTGTGTCCGTCTCTCACGCTTTGAGAGTGATCGAACAATCTCCTTCATTCCTCCAGACGGGGAGTCTGAACTCATGTCCTACCGCATCAACACCCATGTGAGTCCAATTCAGTACCTTGTATTGACACTAAACTGTTTGTATTTCTCACTTAAACCATTTGTATTATGTATGGCTCACACATGGCATTCACCCTTTGTAGATAGATTTAAATAATTGTAGAGCATGTAGGGATGTCTATGTGCCAAAATAACAAGTGTACCGGTGCAAATCTAAAAGCCTTTTGTAGCCTAAAAGGTGATGCATGTAAACACATGACCTAAATTTACAAGTTTGCTGAATTATATTTATATGTAACTCAAGTATAAATATATAAAAAATAATTTGTATGATGAAATCCCATCTTCTTCTCTTACAGGTGAAGCCTTTGATATGGATTGAATCAGTTATTGAGAAATTCTCTCACAGTAGAGTTGAAATCATGGTTAAGGTACTGACAAACTGCATGATTCTCTTCATTGGCAAAATAATTCTTAGACCTTTTATGAATATTTTGTGTCGCTAGAGATGTATGCTTTGAAAAATGCTAGATCAAGCCATAAAGCTTAAAAAACAAAATGATTAAAGCAAAAGTTATTTCTTTTACTGGTGGTCTTAAACCTGTATCTCTATTTGTTGTCCACTTTTTACATGCTGTCATTAACTTTCTTTTTACAAGAGCAAGTGAGAGGCTTTCAAAAGATATCCTGTTATATTTTGTTGTGTTTTTAGGCAAAGGGACAATTTAAAAAACAGTCTGTTGCAAATAATGTGGAGGTGAGGGTCCCTGTCCCCAGTGATGCA
Organism: Acanthurus leucopareius; assembly: GCA_029814765.1. Classification (NCBI taxonomy): domain Eukaryota; kingdom Metazoa; phylum Chordata; class Actinopteri; order Acanthuriformes; family Acanthuridae; genus Acanthurus; species Acanthurus leucopareius. The sequence continues at coordinate 19,337,296 of JAQMCX010000043.1, read as the reverse complement.
GACTCACCAAAGTTTAAAACCAGCACAGGCAATGCAAAATATGTCCCTGAGAAAAACCTGGTGGTGTGGACCATCAAGTCTTTTCCTGTAAGATATTCAAATTTACATTAATCTCAAATTATATTACTTTCTTTAAAGTATAGTGCGTTGTGGTTCACATTCTGATGTAAGACTGACATATGTTTTTTGTTATCTTTCTACTTATTTGTCTGTTTAATCCATTTGTCTGTGTGTGCATCCATCCACTCGTCCATCCAGGGAGGTAAAGAGTTTCTAATGAGAGCTCATTTTGGTCTGCCAAGTGTGGAGAATGATGAGGCTGAAGGCAAGCCTCCCATTACTGTCAAATTTGAAATTCCATACTTCACAGTTTCAGGAATACAGGTGTGTGTGCATACAGGTCTGAATGTTTATGCTGAATTTAATGTCAAACACACAAAAAAATGTACCCTGTGGCAGTATGAATCAAGTTCATCTGAGAGGAGAGCATTTTTCTTTTTTTTTTTTTGGATTTCTAATCTGTCTAAACTTGCTATGGCTTATTTGAAATCAAACTGGACAATCATAAAACTGTGAAAATAACCTGACAGGATCACTGCTTTTGCATAGGGTGCCTACATTTTACAGCCGATGGATAGTCATGTCTGGTCCTGTAAGAGCTTATATTGTGTACTCATTCTGGCAAGCTATATTTAATTGTAATATGTGATGCATATTAATGTTTCTTGCCTCAACATGTCCACTCATCCTGCCTCACTTGGTCTTTTCCACCAGGTGCGATATATGAAGATAATTGAAAAAAGTGGTTACCAGGCCTTGCCGTGGGTCCGGTACATCACACAGAGTGGAGGTATGTTTGCACTAGACTTTCTATACTGTGACACTGTTTTTAGAACATTCTGTACTATTTATGCAAATTGACAGATACATAAAAATGTAGAACTTGAATCACATTTAACTTTTTAAAATTTGTTCTTCCGTTTGTTTTCTTTTAATTTAGACTACCAGCTGAGGACCAACGTGTAAAGCCTAAGGGATTGCTGAATATTCTTCACTTCCAGCACCTCTAGAGGAGCATTAATGATCACTTTAACTTGACTGAGAGAATGCCTTTAAATTTCATCTGTTCTAATATCAGTGATCTTGTTTTATCAAATTTGTGTGCAACTTCGTTCTGATGTTTCTGTTGTTGGACCACTGCAAATTATTTAACTGTTTAATGAAATTTTTCCCTAAAAACAACGTGTCATTAGTATTTGACATTCTATTGTGCCTGTTTTTTTAATGAGTTTGCACGTCGTATAAGGGCAGATTTGTCTTCCTATTGTAGAAATACATTGTTCAATCACAGTCACTAAATTCCGCCTAAAATTAAAATCTTACACCCGCCTTTTTTCCACACTTGCTCCTGGAGAAAAACAACCAAAGGTCAGAAATGTGAATGAACTGCCTTTGAAGACATCAACGTATACTAATCGCCCGCTTTCTTCGCCGCCGGCTCTGATTGGCCGGCTGTCGCTGTTACCACAGTGATAGTGTAGTAACTGAGTTGTAACCCTGCCTCTTTCACCATATATGGGGGAGCAACACCCTCTAGGCGAGCTGTGATTGGTCAGCGTATGTTCTCTCCAATGTTTGTAAATTGTAGTTTGGAGATACCGCTGTGTAGATCTCAGCGCGCAAATGTATTTTCCAATGTTGATAAACTTTCCTTGTTTGGAATTTATTTAAAAATTACTGGTCTTTTAGAAATAGCGGGATATTAAATCTTGGCGACGTTGTGGATCTCAAGGAACCAAACACGGTAACGTATGCTTTAAAGCGCTATAGTTTGTTCTCTTTTTAATGTTAGCGGTTAGCCAGGATGCTAATTGTTTGTTCGTTTGACTCGACATCTTTCCGTTTCTACCGGTAGAACAACTGTTCTCTCACAGCTTTGTTTTACGATATGTTAAAACGACGTGATATAACATTACGCTAGCACAGTCAAATAACATGGCGTCAGCGGGGAACTGAAGCTTACGTTAGCCGGATGCTGTAGTAGCTAGCTGTAGCCGGAGTCAACCTTCCTGAATCCTGAATTTACCTCTATGATGTTTATCACTCTGTTATTGCCATCACACAAGGAGTCCGTGAGTTAGTGCCGTTTTAAATGTTGTTGTACACCCCCTGAACAGGCAGAAAGAGAGACTATAATGGTCCTTAGTCAGATGGATGCCGGTAAAGCTTTGACGGCGGCAGCAGCCAAAGGGAATACAAGCGAGGTGCAGAGGATCCTGGAGGAATGCAGAGTGCATCCTGATACCCGGAATGAATTTGGCAGGACTGCGCTGCAGGTGAGGACAATTTCCCCAGAAATGTTAAAGCATTATCTCATTTAAGGCATTAACTGCAATCACAGTATTGTAGAAATACGTTAATCCAGGTGGTTTCACGGTTACGGACTCGTCTCCTTTCATTTTGACCTAACAGTTCAAATGTCCGCCTTAAATTTCTCTCTCGAACAAGTTAACGTTACTTGTAATAAATATTTTATTGAACTACGGGTTCAGGAAAAGTCTGTTTTCTATTTTTAGAAACGAGTAGCACCCAAACCAAAGTACCAAAGAATGTTAACCCCTAAAAAATGTGTATATTCAATGATTTTACCTGCTAGAAATTAATCAGAGGATATACACTCATTTCGTGAGTTTTACTTTTAAAAATTAATGCAAAAGTAATCAATTTGACCTTCATGAGGATTGTAATGCTTAGTTGTTTGTTGTGTCTGTTAGGATAAAGAGGTAGTTGTAGTCCTTGCTGTGCTGTCAGGTTGTATTGTCATACTGAGAGCTTTTTCATGCATTTTGTACGCCCTGTTTATCCAAATGAGGGTAGACTAAATGTGAAAGATGAATTAACAGCGTTTTGTCAATCAACAAATCGGTAGGTAATATTTAAAATGTCCACCGATAGTCGTTAAAATATTCATCATAAAGTGACATTGTCTAATTGCTTGTTTTGTCCAACCAGTGGTCCAAAACCCAAAGAGAAAAGTCTCAACTCCGGCATTTAAAAAGCTGATAAAAGTTTGAACTTTGACCAACAATTTACTTTGACCTCCAATAAATTATACTCATTGCTGCTTATATTTTTTTTCTGTCAGTTAACTTCTTAATCAACTAATCAATTAATCAACTAATTGTTTCAGCTTCACTAAACTGAGACACATCTCAAGTAAAATAAGGATAAATCATCCTCTGTCATTATTGGCCTTAACCTTTTAGCTACTGTCGTGTTTAACTGCATTTGTTTCACTTTGGTGTGATAAACTGACAGCAAGTTGTGTAAACAGATTTGTATGCTCTCAGTAACACTAAAAACTCTTGCTGTTAAATTCTTCACCAGGTCCTGCTTCACAGATTTTCCTGAGAGCAACTTTCAGGAGTAAAATAAAACACCAATTTTTTGAGTAGTGGTCCTTGACATGAAGATGTTTAGGAGAAACAGTTTTTTATGAATTCCCATTTACACATGGGTGTAGAATTTACTTTGCTTCTCTTTTTTATTCCTAACAGGTGATGATGATGGGGAACTCCAAGATCGCCAGTTTGCTTTTGGAAAAAGGTGCAGACCCCAACATGCAGGATAAACATGGAATAGCGCCTGTGCACGATGCAGCCCGTACAGGATTCCTGGAAACGCTTCAGGTTCTGGTGGAGTATGGGGCTTCAGTAAACATCCCCGACCAGAGTGGCGCCCTGCCCATCCACATTGCCATCCGGGAGGGCCATCGGGATGTTGTGGAGTTCCTGGCACCGCAGTCCGACCTGAAGCACGTCAACATCAGCGGTCAGACAGCGATAGACGTGGCCCGAGCTTCATGTGTGCCTGATATGATTGACTTGCTTTTCGCTCACATTCATAGTTAGTCAAAAGTCTGGGTGCTGGGTGCCTTCTGGTTAACCTCAACCTAACTTTTTTGTTTGTTTTTCATTTTGGCTTCAAACCTGGTGACTTGAATTCATTGCTGTGTAAAGGATTAATTTTGTTAATAGTGGCTCAGCATTAATATATGTCACAGGACATATTGTCTTGGCAGCTTGTTTTCAGTGGATGGGTGCCTACACACAGTAGACACCCCTTTTGCACAGTGCAATTTAGGCACCTTATATATCCTTTTTTCCCTATTAATTGGGAGTGCACATTTGTTGATAGTTTCCCCATTGTTTTTTTAATTATTGCATTATTTACATTGTGTAAGAATGGTAACAGTTTAATGTGTTTTTAAAAATTCGTGAAAAACTTGATGTGGTGCACCCTGATTGCTTTTCATAGTTTTGTTTCTCTAATTAGGTGTACTTAGACTTTGAATTTACTCTTATTTATTGTTGGAATCGGTCTGAATATTCCTGTGACTTTGTAAATAGCACATTTATTGTGATTTGTTTAAATGTTATTTATATAAATACTTTTAAAACAAAAGTGAAATCATTCACTTTAATATTTGAAGAAGAAAGCACAAAATAAAGTGTTGAACTTACAGATTTTGAGTCTCAGTTTTCATTTTAATCAGTGTACGATTTAGCCACTATATAGAGTCTATACAGATAAACTAACCTCTGGACCTAAGCTACAATTAAAATCACTGGGCTGATCTCTATTTTTATGGGCTTTAAGGGCTTTTAATAACAATATGATTAACATAAGGATAAATATGTTGTTTTAAGGGGATATTTATTTAATTTTATTTTACATGATCAGTATTTCATGAGGTTTAACAGTGAAATGTTTATTTATTTTTTCATGTTTGGCTTTGGTTTGGTTCGCTACATTGGGCACAGTACATGAGGGAGTCACAATGTAATCAAAGAGATTACAAAACACCCGCTTTACTTTTTGATTTAGTTTCAGTTCTCTTAAACTGAACTTTTTTATGAAATACTGGAAAGTTTCGCACTGTCTTATGAGAATTACTTGACTTAAGCTAATGAGATAAATTTTCACATTTTGAAGTTTTAAAAATATTTTTCAGTAATAACAGCCAAAAAAACACAAAAGTGCATTCATTAGATCATCCATGACAGTTTTGGTTTCTACTCATTAAGTTTTAGCTGAAGGAGCTATTGTACAATCACATCAATAACATTTTTATTTACATCCATAACAATCTGATGTAGTCTACCTCAATAGACACAACAGTGCTATCCGTACTATGCTATATGCATCTTCAAGTGCTGAAGTATCAGCACTCCCTCAAGGTGATTCATCAAGGGCATTCATAATAACTCCACACTGGAATGCACTGTGCAGTGGAAACCCTCTCAAAGGTCACACAGATAGCTTGATGCAGCTCAAACTGAAAGAGAGCCCTGTTTTGTTGAGCCTTGTAGGTAACTGTGGCACAGTTTGCTGATGTTTGTGCTCAGGGCTCTTATATTACAATGGGTATTTTGTTTGCCTTTGTGCTACGGGCCAAGTGCAGCAGCAGAGAAAGGAGATACAGTTCAACCACTGTTAGTGGACCATTGTGTGCAGAGACTCATGATGTCACAGAAAGATGACATATGTTACTGCACTGTATACATATGCCTCATGTGCATTTTTCAGAATACTGGCACATCTTAAACATTTCATTTATTTTTCTAAAGAGAAATCACCATTTCCTTTACCACTACAACCTGAATTTTAAAGGGAAACATTGTTCTTTTTACCACTCCATTTATTTTGCAGTTATATTTACTAGTTAGTCTTAATTTTTGATGATGACTTTACGCACAAACTAATATGATAAACATAAATTATTATTTTTGTTATGCACAAAGTACTCTGCAAAATGTTAAATATATTTAAACTGGCTCCACCTGAACCATCAACTGCATAAAAAAATGCTTCTTATACATACATAATTTAATAGTTAAAAAAAAAAGAGTACTTTATTTTATACTTAATGTACATTTTACTAATTGTAATTCTATGCTTTCCCTCTACTGTTTGTATGCAGAAACTTTATTTCTTAGCCTGCAGTTTGCATTTGCATGTTTTTTTTTACCTGCCCGTCTCAGGTTGAAATGTTGCGACAGAGAGACACATGGGGCATGCACAGTCCAGCCACAGAATGTGACTTCTGGGTTTTGCACAACTCTCATGGAGTAGTCTAAAGTTGAAAAAGCCACCCTCAAAAGTACTTCAGCTATAGTTGTTGAGGAGAAAAAAAAAATCATTTCCTTTCCCACCCATATTTTCACAGCTTGTCTTGAGTTTTGAAATGTTCCAGTCAGAAGTCCCTCTTTTGTGCAGCCACTCCCATGTGTAATAAAGACACACAACCACGACCCATATTTACACACATGTTCATGCCCAAATAACTAAATCAGTCACAAAATTGTTGTGAACATGGTAGTGTAAAATGCAGCTTCAGACAGACCTGCCTCAGCCACTAGGTAGAGCTCCCTGGCTTGACTGAACCCAAGTGTGGGTGTGCTTCTGGATGTGCAAATACTCCCTGTGCTGTTAAAGCACTGTCGTGGTTTGTTTGTTCTGCAGCTTGGGAGAGATATAGTTGCACTGACAACTTAACAAGAAGTAGCAGGAGAAGACAAGAAAAACCTGTACTAGCCAAATCCCTTGCTTATGTGGTCGAGCAAATACAGGCTGATGACGACAACACTGAGGGAAAACAAGGTATGAGACAAATTTTCTTATAGTAAACTATTGTTTTTGGTAGAGAAAATATGCAGATATATTAAAAGTTCACACCCCCTCTTTGTGTATTTTGGGTGTGAAATGAGAAAGAAATGGGGGTTGACATGCAACTAGAACTACAAACTGGAGTCAGACTCATGAATGTTGCATGATCAGTCTCTTGACCCCTTTTCCACATCCTCACACCTCTCTCTTAGAGCTGCATCATGGCTGAAAAATTAACTGGCATCTATTTTGAATAACAATCCAACATAAATTTTTTAAACAAAAATGCTAAACATTTGTTGGTTTCAGGTCAACAAATTTGAGAATGTTCAGGTTACTCTTTCCTACATTATAGCAAAATGATTTTCTCTAAATTTGGACTGTTCGTCAAACTAAAGACACTTAAAGACATCACCTTTGACTCTACAACAATTTAACAGGACTTTTTTTAACTTTCTTTTGTGTTGCCTAGATTAGTCAGTTAAAAATAATCTGCAATTACTCTACTGTGTAATAAAATGATAAGTTAGTGGCCCTATTTACTTTCCATCATGATTGTGAATTACATGTTCAAGGGTAAACAATATAGTGTAAACATTCAAATTTTTGTTAGTATTTATGCTCAAAAAAGTTGTTAGTCACTGGAATTGTTTCTCCAGTCCATACTGACTGAGGTGATACCTTTCTGAAATAACTAAACTGTGAAAAAATATTAATATGTAGTTATTTTATCTTATTTATATTATTCAAATAAAACATAGAGGCTCTTGGTAACCTGTTTCACAGAATGTCAAGACTATCATACTTTAATCTGGGCTATCAAGGGCAAGGGGACTCACAGGAGACTGTGGGAAAATCTGCACCAGGACTGGAAGAACATGCATACTCCACTCTGAAAGCCCATGTCCGGAACCAAATCCAGGACCATCTGCTGTGAGGTGACAGTGCTAACCAATGAACTACTATGCTGGTTCATATTAACTATTTACACCTCATCTCAACAACCTGCAGGGATTTATCCTGATATTTTAAACTTTGGAAAAACAGAAAGTCACAGGGAAGGAGAAAGCTTTCCAATCTGATTTTCCTATTCAAATGTGAATGCTGCATCAATACAACCAAACCTGAGCAGGTATCAGTCTGCAGCAGTTACAGCATTTCAGACTCAAGTCAACACACAACCTCTAGCTAAAGATATGACCCCTGACAACTTCAAACATTTCTAGCAGAGCATGCTAGTGCAAAATGCTAGCTCAGCTTTAGTCACAATGATGTTTTGTTTTATGCTGGTGACACACTTGACTGCCAACTTCAGAAAAGGAAAAGAGAAAGGGAAAAGGTTGACAAAACATGATCCTATTCAACATATCATTTCTACAATGTGTCTTCTTTCTCTGTTTTTTATCTTTAGCCCCATGCTTTACAAAAGAGCTTTTCTAACTTGGTGGCAGCTTCCTCGGTGGTATTTGGCAGAATATGCAGGTCACTGTGTGCTTCAGCATTAGTGAGGTATGTCCGTAACGTGTAGCCATGCAAGCCAGGACACGACTGTGCAGCAGTTTAGGCTGTTTAAGTTTGAGACAAAACACACCCCTGCACACCGCAGAGGGAACACTGGGGGGAAGACAGAAATATTGCAGAGAGAAAGACATGTATTTGTTTGTATGAGAAACTGATCAGAGGAATTTCCAAGTCAAATGTTTTCACTTTACATTGACTGCATCTTTCATTCTAAGATAAATGTTCAACTTCACTAACGCCAACCCTAACAACGGATTCTTGAGTTATGACTCTCTTGTTTTGTTGTGTTTAAAAGACACTTGAAGTGTAGACTATGATGTGCATGTACATGTGTGATTCAATAAAGATCATATATTAAAGTGATCTCCCATCTTATTGCTCAAATTCTATATGATTAAAGGTGCAATTTGTGAGAATTGGCAACCTGAGGAATTAATACTCCTAACAAATAGGGGGGCAGCATATCACCAAAGTTACTCATTACAGCCGCTAACTGTAGTTACTGTTTGCCAGATGTTCCACATACAGGTCTAACTAAACAAGGTCGAACTGGGACCTTAATTAGCCAATTTGAACAGTCTGAACATATGTCATACAGCACCAAAGAAATTAGAGCTGTTCCGACTCTGACTTTAGGGGTGACAACAATGGTGTGTTAAAGCATTGACCTCTGAGGGCCTGAGCTTTATTATTAGCCTATCACCTCTTAAGGTATGGAGGGGTAATACAACGGACCAGAGTTTGCTAGTTAGCTAAACTGTTACTTCTCAAATCATGTTAACTATTTTAGTTACTTTTTGAAAGTTTTAAAATACAAGGTTTACAAGTTTCATATTTAACAGTTCTGTCTTGAAAACAAATCCTGTTTGCCCCCACATTGTACTATAAAGTTCAACTGTGCAAAAAGATATTAAGAAATAAAGAAGAGAGGTAAAATTTGAATTCTAAGTAAGCCATTATTTTATACATTATGTGCTAAAAGAAAGTATTGATATAAAATGTATCATTCATCACCACAGACATCACTACACTCAATAGGCCTTTTAAAGACAACAGCTCTCTGTGTAAATGATTATTATATCGTGTTATACCCAAGCCCATGTAACATTTCAGTCTTTTCCTCATCTGACTGAATATGTAAACAAAGAGATGAATACCTTTTATTCTGCTACTGAAAGGCATTCGCTCCCTCCACTTGATAGTGGAAGCAACATGAGCCTCTGTGCTGTAGGGAGCACTTCTTCATGCTGAAAAAACCTGTCTAACAGGATACAGCACAGTTGAAAACCCCTTGACTTGCTCTCCTAAAAACTCAGGCAAAACATGAGACTGAGTAAAACAGCTGATGCTAAATTTCTGAAGGCCAAGCCTTGTTTTATCTGTTTAACTGACCTTGAGTTTATATTTTTTCTTGTTTAAACTTAAATTACATATTGATTGAAACTAGTAAAAACAGGTACATAAGAATCATATTTTGGAAAAAAGCAGAAACTTTGTAAAAAATTTATTTTAAAAAAGGCATTCTTAAGAAAAGGCAAAGACACATTTTTAAAAATGTGCAAGTTTCTCACTCACTGACAGGTCTAAGCACACATTTACTGCTAACTATAAATAAAATTGTTTAATGTTAATGCTATGTGATACTTTTGTGGTCAGTTATTCTTTCTTTTATCATTCTCTGTTTATGTGTTAAGTCCCACTCGATGGAATCAATTAATATTTTGTTAATGTTCAGTTTTCTCCGTGCAAATCATTAAACCATCAACCAACAAGCCATACTGGAAAAAGACGAGTCAATGATAGCCATCATCTCTAGAGACTCAGCTATTAGTCAACCTGCTTCGTACATCTGATGGCAGCAGATCCAGCAGGTTGTCCTCTACTGTCAGTCCACTAACAGTCAACAGGGGACAGTCCCCAATCTCCACAGGCAGAGACTCCAGGCGGTTGCCTTTAATCTCCAGCCGAACCAGCTGAGCCAGGTTGGCCACTCTGGAGCTAAGAGATGGCAGGCAGTTGTTTCCAAGAATCAATGACTTGAGCCTTTTACAGGAGAACAGCTCCTCTGGCAGCGTCTCTAAAGAGTTGAAAGCAGCAGAGAAGAACTGAAGGCCCTGCAGGATTCCCACCTCAGAGGGAAGAGAGGTGAGCTGGTTGTGGGAAACATCGAGGTGCCTGAGTTTGGTGCAGTAAAACAGTCGAGAGGGAAGCTTTCGTAGCTTGTTCCAGCTTACATCCAATGTTTCCAGGGAGTGCAGCTTACTGATATGATCCGGGATGTAGGTGATCTTGTTGTGCCACAGTCGGAGCGTCACCAAGCGCTTGCAGTGCTGTAGGCTCATGATCTCCTCCACAGTGGTAAGTTTGTTATCCTTGAGGTCCAACTCCTGCAGATTGTTCAGACTGAAGACAGCACTTGGGATGCGCTCCAATTCACAGCCCACTAACTCCAGGGACACTAAGTTGGTTAACTTTTTTAGGCTGCTAAAAGCTTGGAGCTTGACACCTTCATTATAGATGCACAACCGCTGCAGCTGCAACGTAGCATCTACTACACTAGGTGGGATTTTAGTGAGGTTAGAGTGAAGAGTGAGGACTCTCAGAGCTCTTAGCTCTCTGAGGGAGTCCAGAGTGGCACCTCTGGACACCTCATTGGTCAAGGGACCATTCAGATATAACTCCTCCAGGCCATGCAGGGTGTACATCCAAATTGGTAACTCTTCTAAACTTTCAAAAGATAAACGTAGAACCTTCAAATTTGCCTTTAGGTGGTTCAGGGCAGGCAGCTGGAGCTTTGTAGGGCAGTAGATCAGTGATAACTCTTGAAGAGAGCTCAGCTTTGCCACACTAGCTGGGATGATAACATTTTTAACTTGGTCCAGTTTGAGTGATTCCACTTCAGTAATCTCAAAGACTGTGTCAGGGAGCCCTGGCAACATTAAAAGGTGGAGCTCCAACCGGTTGCTGGTGTTCCTGGCCAGACGGGCACGCAACTTTTTGGCGGTCCACTCATAGTTGAGGTTGAGTTGATACAGGTGGCTTTCACTGACCTCAGAGAGAAAGACGGCAAATCTTTTAGGATAAAGAGCATCGTATTGGTCCACAAGGTGCAGTAGGAACGCAAAGTCATTCTTCACATCTGGTATGTCATTAATACCTGTCTCCAGTCTCACTTGCTCAAAGGAATACTCCTTCAGAGGTCTGTGAAACAGCCAGTAGAGGCTGTAGATGCATACAAGTCCATACACTCCCACAAAGCAAATATAGCAGTAGGCAAGCTTGGAGAAAAGGTGGGCTTTGTTGTGGTTACAGCAATAGATATCAAAACCAGTCAGCTCAGGAGGAACATAACAGCGCACTACTATCTCAATGTTTGGTACCAGCACTGCACTGTAGATAATGACTAAAAGGAACTTGAAGACTTTTAGTGAAGTTTGCAGCACATACATGAGATACAAAAGGTCTGCTTCCTCGACATGAGTTCTCAATTTCTTAACCTTTTCAAACAAAGCTTTGGCCTGCTCTCCTTCTTTCTTGTCCAAGACGGAGAGGGTCGACTGAGGCTCTAGAATTTTCTTCTCTGGATTTGACTTGACGGAAGCAGAGCGAAGAAGACCAGTAGTCTCCTCATCATCTGATCGTGGATCTGCAGGATCTTTTGACACAGTATTTCTCCTCCAGCTAACCAGTTTCTCTTCTCCTCTTTCCTCAGATACCTCACTCAGGGCTCTTGTAGTCCAGGGTGAATCAAAGCACTTCCCGAGGATTGTAACAAAGAGGTCAATTTTAGAAGACGTCCCGGGGAACTTGAACCAGAAGCTGCTCACTACCATGAAGACCATAGTGTGTATCACAACAAGGTATGGAAAGAACTTAGCATACCAGTGGACAAACCTCTCATAGCAGTAGTGGTTGACAAACACATACTGGTGGATGTCCAGGCCGTTCTTGCGGCCAGACACCTCCAGGATGACAGGGTTTGCTGGTATGACCAGCGTGTGCAATGTCTCATTCTCCCTATAGTTCCTGATGTGGCTGCAGTCGATAGCTTGAGGTGTTGGGCTGGTGAAGTGGCTGGGCAGGCAAGCGATCTTGTCTTGGGTGAGCTGCAGAAAAAAAGATAAATGATGGAATAATGATGGAATAATGATGGAATAATGATGGAATAATGATGGAATAATGATGGAATGGCGATCTCTAAATCTCTAAAAAATGTTTTGCTAAGAAAACAGTTTCCCATCAAATTCAAATAAAGGTAGAAGTATAACAAAGTAATGGATGTTTGTATGTTTAAAATGCTATAAACATTATTAAATGTGTCATACAATACGATAAATGTATGGAAATGCCTTGTTACAGGGCATGAGGAGACACTGAACGGTCAAATAAGTATAAAAGTTATGATGCAGTCTTCACAGTCACAAGATCTCATTCTGGTGAATTATTTTTGAGTGATTTTGGCCTCAAAAGTGTCATTAAAACACCAGTTGAGGGAATATCTTTAAAAAGAATGGTGGTCAATTGAGGGTCTTTTTCAAACTTAATTTTCCTTTTTCCATTAGTTTGGTCTCCACCTTAAGAAATGCTTTTCTAATACTGGTACCAGAAAACAGTGCATTTTCAGCAGCAGACTTATACACATTTGCTATGCATTAGTTCTCACAGTAGTGGGATAATCAAAAAGAATTCACTTCTGATCAATTTAAATTCCTCTATTAATTTTTTAATATATTAAAAATATTTTAAGTATAATTTTTGGTAAAAATAAATGCAGAGGACTAAGATATGAGTCTTTTGTGACTTCTTGGCAGGATCCATTTACTGTTTCGTCTTTGGTCTTTAGTAAAAGATATGATTAACAATAGGAAAAAATACAGCATATCACCAGACATATCATTTAATCTCTTAATCCAATTTTCCAGACATTCATATATATTGGCTGTGTGGTATAAAGTTTAAGACATCTTAATAGAATATTTTATTTGAATCAAAAACCACTCAATCATCAATCACTCTTACTTATAAGGCGTGATGGTCACTAAGACTTTAATAAATCTATTTCTAAAACACTGACTGATTTTTGGTTGCCTCCAACCATATGTGAGTGTTTTTTGTATCTTTTATATAAGCAAGAGTTAAACTTTTGATCCATTGCATCTTATAGTGCCTTTAGATGGAGCAGCGGTTTGGACAGACACCTCAGAGCCCAATTTACTGGTCTTCCTTTTAAACGTTTCCACTCTGCTGTTTTTCAGTTGTTATGTCTCTCTGGCTGAAGCTACACCAACAAGTTAAACTGGCTGTTTCTACCTTTGTTCTTTAATAAACAACAAGGACATTTTCTCACTGTCTAAAGAGAGTTAAGATACAATTTATGAGCAGCAGAACTTATAGGTAACAATCACTGATTACAAATTAATTCCTGTACTTTTCTTCTGTGCTATTTTAAAATGACACAGAAATGATATTTAGGTGCTCAGAGACGCATTAAGCAGCAAGTTAGTGATCTAATCTGCAGTAAGTGGGTCAGGAGGGACAAGTTAGTTCAGCAGTTACACTGTCTTTGTTTTTGTCTTGGAGGTCAGATAATGAAGGAATTGCTATTGCATTTTTCACAAGACAGAAAAACATAATATTTCAAGTGTTCTTAAATGATACAAATGTTTTATCATCCTCAAGCAGCTTAGGTTAGTAATAATAATGTTTCTAAATCTGTTACCAACCATAGGCTATCATTTACAGATTTAACAGCTTATGATCACAAACTGGTTGGTTTGTTGGTGCCTCACCTGCAGGGTGCACCCAAAGACTCCAATCATAAGCATAGCAATGCACAGGTACTCTGAGAAAACATCCCACCACGGTTTGAGGACCCGAAACTTTGAGTTCTGCTCTGTGCCAAGGTTTCTGAATTCACCCACAGGGATCATCCTGGCAGCTGCTCCACACTGATGAAAGAGAAGAGCGGCTGTGAACACTGAGGCTAAAATAGGCTTTATACAGTGCAGTCTCTGGAGAACATCCTGTCAAAGGTTTTAAAGTTATATGACACAAAAAGACGCAGTAGTATTTGCAGTGTTTGGTTTCATCGTGCAGACGCTGGCTCAGAGGTATCTATGGCCTTGAATGAATGAACAGCCTCCTCCTTTTGCGTGGGAGGGTTCAAAGTGGATTAACAAGTTAGGCAATATCTGAGAACAATACAAAGTTACTTCCTTACAGATAAGGGTTGAACCCCTTGTAACTTTTTTTTTATGAAGGAAAAAATAAAACCGGGCAAACTGTAATAACTCCTCTATCACCAAATTTACCCATAAGTCTATTTAATTTATGATATGAGTTGTAAGAACAAAACGCCAAACAGGTAAACAGTTGCAGTAGGCCCGTACAAACTTTTTGTAGAAATTTAATTACTTCTTTGAACAGCGCATGTTGTTAATGAATATAAGAGGCGTTTCAACGGCATATCACGAAAGTCGCTGCCTCCCATAAATCACACAAACCTTTGCTTAATGTGGTGATAAAAACTACCGTTCTTCAACTTTTATCCAATCCAAATAATTATAGTTTGTCCCTAAAGTGTCTGCATAGACAGAGGAGTCCAAATGTGTCGCATTAAGCTTTAAACAGGTGGGTTTCACTTACCTGCGTCCGAGGACGAATCACTTGTGTCCGATGGGACTCGGGATCCCTTTTTCATCGTTAAAATCGAGCGCACCGGTGTCAAGTTAGGGAGGAACATAAAAAGACATCCGGACGAGACTTTCAAAATAAAACCATCTCCAACAAACGAGTTTCATACGCTTGAACGCTAACTTTACAAACCACAAACAGATCAATTGTCGGACTAAGTAGAACATTATTCGTAATTTCCCCAATCTTTTCTCATTTACCTTGTATAATGCCTGATACCAGCAATGTTGCTAATGTATCTTTTTTTTTTTAATCCTGTTATTCTTAAAGACCTTTAAATAGGAGCATTATATGCCACTGAGGATCGCAGGGTTGGGGCATCCTATGTCATTGTTTAGTCATATGGGCGTTGCCAAACTTATGAGAGTAAGTTATAACATTAACAGACCTGTGGAAAATTTTTTACCATGAGCCTCCATCTGAAATGTATTAACAACTGGGTTCCTATTAAAGCACAGCTTCAATGGCTCACATAAGCAACATTTTTTTCTTTTCTGACTAAAGTCCCTTCCTTCGCTGAAGACTGCTGTGGTCTTTTTAAGTCTGAAAGAGTTATGCCCTGATCCTTTTTCAAAGCCACATAATATGGGAAGTTTTCCTCCTGGATGATATAATAATGGTCTATCTCATCCACCTGCCGCATTAGGCAAGGAAATGAGACATGCTGGCAGCGGTAATAGGTGGCCGATTACTGGTGCACTTCAAACAGGTTAAGACTTATTCAAATCAAACAAAACCAAACAAGAGACGTGACTCAGACAAGAAACATGTGACTTGACCTGTTGGCATGTATAGTGAAACCTAAAATTCTAAAACTGACATGTTCATGTTAAATATTATGGTATATTGAGAAGTTTTGATCAGTATAAAAGAGCTTTAGCTCCCTCTTGTGGCCATTGCTGCTGGAAAAACCTGCATAAATGATCCAGACTTTTTGGAACAGACCAAATGAGGTGAAATGCATCAAAGCAAAGCAAGTATTCATGTGGTTATGAGCCAGATAAAAACAACACAAGATGTCTACAGATTAGAACAAAACATTTCATGACGCCAGCAGTACAATAAACATATTTTTACTTTACAATGTATCATTGTACATGGTACTTTTTGCTGGAAAAAAATGTACAAAGCAGACCTTAAATATTCTAATTTCCATTCCAACTACTGACGGACAGGAAAAAAGTCCCTTTCAAAGTGAAGCAAATTTTTTTACAAACATTAACAGGCATTCCTACTTAGTTACAATGCATGCTAGTAATTCAAAAACACAACACCAGAGTCCAATTCAATACAAAGCTGATGTCAGTTCAGAGGAACGAGAAAACAAAAAGGATTTGAACAAATAAATAAAAAAGTGAACTCTGAAATTCTGTACAAGACTTCTTAGAATATCAATGTACAAAACATCACTTAAAAACCTTTGTAGCTTAAATTGCTGTTACAAATACACTTCTTTAAGCAAGTTTTTGTCATTAGCATACAATATCTGAACACTAATGCGCAAACATAATCACTTCTGTTTTGAGGTCTGGTGGAAGAGGAAACCAAAAAGTCAACTGTGAGGGAAGGTTTTCAATTGTGTCAATGTTTAGTGTTTTTTATAAAAACACATTCAGTGAGATGTCTGAATCCAAGTTTTTAAATGCTACAGTATTCAATCTTCACTAAACACAGTCAAAACCTGTTTTTTCGTTCTCTTGGCACTCTACATACCAATTATACTGGACCGGACTCTCTGATAGGTTTTCCTTAGGAGGCAACACTTCAAAAATTTCACATTTAACAAACCTACCATTGGCTATTAGTGAAAAGACACATTTTGTTACTATGCAGTTACTTTAAGGTCCTGCTTCTCTTGTACCAGCACTTGAATTTGAGACTTTGGGCCTCATGCAAGAAGAACGGGTATGAACAGATTGAGAGAATTTGTGTCAATCTCATTAATTTTCCTCATCTTCAAACAAAAGTCGTGGGTGACACATGCCAGGTGCATCATTTATGTGCAGATATAAGCTTGAAAACTGATGATTTTGTGAATGAAACTTGTCCACAAACTAAGTGGAACAAATGGCCTTAAGAAGCAAATTTTGGTGTGCTGATTAGTAAGTGTGCAGTTAAGAGTTTTCTGAATCTGATTAGAACAGAAAAAATAATCAGAATGAAGTAGCAAAAGGTCTAGAACAAAAATACAGAAACAGTTCTTGCATGAGGTCCATTGTCATGTATAAGCTTCATCTAGCGGCTGTCTGGGTTCTTTTTTTCAATTTGTACATATCACACAGCATCTCTATGACTTTCCATCAGAGCACCTGAACACAATATACTGATGACAGTAATGCCCACAGGCATAGTTAATGGCACTTTTAAATCTACTGCCTATGCTGACAAATGCTACTTTTTTGTTGTTGTTTTTTTTTTTATGAAATGCGATCATTCGAATGTTTTTCTCTCCTCAGATTAAACTTGAGCCATGAAATGGTCCTTTTTCAGTACACAGCCCTTTCCTTTCATGGCTCAAACCTGGGAGATGATGGTCCGACTGAGGACTTTGTATATCAGACCTGAACATGAACACTGAACTCAAATGATTTTGTTTTGTTAAATTCATATCAAGTGGGAAAGTGTGATCTTTAGAATCAGAGAGGCAGCACATGGCGTTTCGGCTCCCCTCTACTCTAATCACTTGTGAGCATCTTTGTCTGATTTGGGAAGACGGAGTGGACTTCTGGGGTGCTCATCTGTGTATGTGCGTGTGTGACAGGGTCTGGCAACGAGTGCCTCATGTGCCTTTACCGAAGGGCCCGCTGTGCCGCTGATGGTGTTGAGAGCTAAAACCAGAGTTGGCAGAATGAAAGTTTGGTGACGCAGCACCGTTCTCTCTCTCAGACTTCTGACACTGTGGCAGTTCTTTCTGGCACGGCTCCATGGTAACGGCCACACCCACGCCGCTCCGCCCGGATGTCATGTGTGTCACCTCCGCCCATGTGTCCTTCTCAGGGTCATAGCATTCCACACTGTCCAGGAAAGTGTTTCCATCATAACCTCCTGTAAATTTAAAAATTACATTTTTTTCTATGAACATAGCTTTTTTTCATTTAAAAAAAACTTCTTCAGTGATGTAGCATTGCACACCCTAAGTATGAAATCATCAGACTCATGATGGAACATTAAAAGAAGACAAGGTCAAAATCTTTTATATGGCTGGAATGTGTATGTTGTACTGCAGAAATGTGGCCAATTTGTTGAAAGGGTAGAAAGAGGTCTCTGTAATGGGACGTTCGGGGTATTAAATGCTATGTGGCAATTTTCTTTATTGTTCCTGATAACGTTTGTTGATAGTGTTCCAAAGTAGCAGATTACATTACATGGTTAAGGTAAAAGCAATAAAAATGCAGCTGCTAGATCAAAACTTTGTTCTTATATACTTAACGTTTGATTTGAAAGAGAGCATGTTTTAATTGAAATGACATGTATTTTATTTACCTGTTCACACTCAGCTGTCAGATGTGTCATTCATTACTCATTACAGAGTCAACTGTAATGAGTGTTTTGTCAGGCTGAATGTTATTTGGAATGCTAGAAACACGTGCTCTGCTTTCACTTTAAAAATACTCTGCAACACTCAACAGGAACACTCAGAAGTTTGTCAGTGTGCCTTTTAGTCCTTTCAGTTTCTTCATTCTTGGTTTTTATTACAGGTTTTGCCAAGTTCAGATGGAACTTAAGATAACAAGCTTGCCAATAAAGTAATAACTTTGTTTGATAAGCACATCTATATTCCCACAAAACTTAACAAGAAAACTAAAATGCCTCTGTAAGCATATCCTTCTTAATACTTTGAATAAATGTATGAAGTTAGTTGAACTAACATTAGTGAGTTTACCACGGCTCGAATGTCCAATGCAAATTTGGTCAATTGTGACTGTGTGCCAGCAGCCTTGTCTGTTCATGAAATCAAACATGTTTGACAGCAGTATTTACTCTGACTGAGGCATAATTTACAAATTACTTTAGCTTGGGGCTTTTTCCCTCAACATGCAGTGACCGGTTACATGACTACTCACCCATTACATAAATGCGTCCATGTAATGCAGTGACTCCCAGAGCACTGCGTCGGTGCCTCATGGAGGCAGCAAAGCTCCACTTATCAGTTTCCACATCATAGCACTCCACTGTGTTCAGCTGGTTGGTGCCATCATAGCCGCCCATCACAAAGATTTGATTCCCAAGCGGGCATACACCTAAAAAGGGTTGAAGGTTGATACGTTCAAGTGTGAGATTATTTGAAAATACATCAGAGCTTGTGCAATTCCTGGTAAGTTTGAGTTTGACAAAGTCAGAGGTAAAAATGTGGATCTTTGGACCTGCTGATGCAGAAGACAGTAGTCAATTATTAAAATATTTTTTAGTAAAAGATTATCCTGTTAACTGTATCACTTTGTTTAGGAAAAAAAATATAAATTGAGAAACTTCCATCTATTAAAGACACACTGAAACTGTCAAAACTAGAAACTACTGTCTGGTTGCTGTATCCCTCTGGGAACCAGTAGTCTTCCCCAATAGCAAAACAAACAACAATACTGTAAAATAGCAAAATTCTTAAAAGATAAATGCAGTTAGTTGAACCAAAAGACGTGTTGAAGCGCTTTGCCATTAATCTCAGGGGAGAACAGAGCCATGGCTGTCCGTGTCCTTCTTACCAGCTCCGGAGCGCACAGTGTTCATGGGAGCCATGGTCTTCCACTCATCCCTCTCAGGGTTGTAGCACTCACAGGAGCTCAGGCGATTGGCCCCATCGAATCCCCCAACCGCATAAAGCAGCCTGTTGATCACTGCAACACCCACGCCAATACGCCGTGTCAACATGGGGGCTACCAGCTGCCACTGATCCCTTTCTGGATCATACCTTCAGAAAAGGAAAAACACATTGATTTGTTGTTTGTTTTTTTTGTTATTACCGGTACTTTCTATTTTAAGATTCACTTCCCAATTTATTGTGACATGGCAGACCAACTTTCTTATGTTCTGCCAAACTGTGTCACTTCCTGCGCAGTGAGGGCTTAAGACAAAAGCATGCTTCCTCTGTGATACATGGTGTGCAACTAATAAGTAGGAACCAATAAGCAGGAGTTGTTAGTACACCAACAAGTACGACAGAACTGAACCCTCGCCTGGTATCCCAGACACAAACATGGCTTTTGTTGGCGGAGACGCACAACCGAACCAGTGTCTTTTTTTTGCACAGTTCCATTTGGGGCCAATTTTCTTGGCATCTGTGGCATATCATTTTACCACACAGACAAGTCACATCTTTTTCTGAGTCATCACATGGGCATTCAGGCTTGTCAGGCATGTTCTCTTTTCACAATCACTGTGGTGTGCCTTGTTAATAGTTTCTATTTGTCACTTTTCTCTGTCTGAATCATCTGAGGACCAAAGTTGGAGGTTGGGTAAATCTTCAAAAGTAAATTACATTAATCTACATAATTCAATGTTTTACAGAAACGCCCCTGTCTGGATTTGAGTCATGTCTGCATGGCAAGAAATAACTACTTGTTGGTTAGACATTGTTATATTGCATCACACCCCCTGATTTTTATAATTCATTAATATGTACGTTGTTGATGAGTAATTGTCCAAATCAGCTGTCAAGAGTAAGTTGAACAAAACAGAAACATTGTTTTCTAGTTGTGACTTTCAAACTTTGGAATTAGGGGGTATTAGTTATTTCAAGGTTGTTTTTTGAAACAGTACAAGTGGTGCATATGACAGCTGAAAGGTTGGGTTTGTTCATGGGAAAAAATTGAAAATTTAGCTATTCATTTTTTTTCATTACATCATTCACTGTTAAGTTTTAATTTAAAAAAAAGTTTCCATGTAGATCAAAGCTTCCTCATTGTAGCTTAGTGTAAACTGTAAACACTGGAACAAAACCAGTTAAGCCACTTTCCAGGAAGTCCCTTGATTCCCGTTCTTGGGGCATTCATTGACTGCAGGAAATGTACAAGAGCATGAGCTAGACGTTAGTCACATATCTAATCGCTGTTTTATTACTGAATCAATACACTAAGTGAAACCAGAGAACACAGAGTATTGATGATCAAATAAATATCCATTTAAAAGGCTTTTAAAAACAACTCTGCACAAATCAAAATTACACCTGTATCACAGTGACTGCACTTGCACCTGTTGCTAGTTAAAGGATGAAGTTGTTGTTTTATATTTAATACTATCAACAATAAATAAGTCTGTGACTACACTAACTGTACCAGTCAGCACAATAAGATAAGCACTGACTTTGGTCACTTCAGGGGGTTTTAAATAATAATAATATACACCCACCCCAGCCTGTTGCATTAAAGATCTATTCACTTACCTTTCAACACTATTGTGATGAATACACCCATGGGATCCGCCAACTGCGTATATCATTCCATCAATGACACCAACACCAATACGGTTCCTGGGTACGCTCATTGGTGCACAAGGCAGCCAGCAATTGTTCATGGGATTGTAGCAGTCCAATGCATTTGAATCCATGTTGCCATCAGGTGCATTATTTCTTCCACCAACAGCATAGAAAAGCCCGCTGATCACACAGGCTGCGAGGCCACTGCGGGGTACCTGCAGGTCAGCCAGCCTCAACCAGGATCCTGTGCAGGGATTGTACGCCTCCAGGTAGCTGAGAGACTGACGGAAATAACCCCCTGCTGTGTAAATGAGCTGCGGCACCTTTGGTGTTCTGCAAGATATAACTTTGGTGGGTTTGTGGAGGGTGAGGTCCTGGAAGATCTGGGCCAGGTAGTCTTTACACTGGGGGTCCCAGTCCAGAGACTGAAGCTGGGCTTGCAGGAAGTTGGGAGTGAGGGAATGGCAGCGGACAGCCTGGAGTAAGGCTTGGACATACGGCCGCCGGTTCTCCCGGTCATAGCGCACCCAAGCCACACACGCCTGGAAGACTTCGGACTCACAGCGCACATTGAGCTCATCCCGGCTGATGAGGGTGACTAGCTGGCAATGGGACAAATTAAAGAACTCCTCCTGGGTTGCCACCTAGGGACAAGAGTGAAGACCAAAACTTTTATATACTTCTTATAATATAAATGATATAATACAAATATGTAATCCAAAGAAATGCATACTCATTTAACAATTTGATTATCGACCAGTTGGTGTATAAATATCAGAAACTTGTGAAAAAGCTTATCAGTTTCTTTACACCCACACCTCAAAAATACTCAGCTTACTAGCAAATTAGAGCAGCGAATCCACTGTAGTGAGAAGCTGGAACCTTCACACTTCAGACAAATTACTTAAAAAGCTACTAGTCAACCAACAGATTAATCATCTAATATCGAATGATCATGATAGTTGTGTTATGTTCAACTGTATCAATCAAACACAGCAAAACTGTCAGTAAAGAGTAAGCGAAGACTGTTAAATAATTCTCATGCTAAAAATAAAAACGCCTTTGTTCAACTCTCTCATATCAATGTAACATTTCAAGATCTTTATAGAAACAACGAGGAAACAGGAGAAGATTACTTTAAACTAACACAGAGACTTAAATACTCAGGAAGTCTAGCTTCCTGCTGTGGGAGTGCTGGTACATTTGAAACCAGAATCACAGAAGTATATATGTCATTAAACTTTATACCATTTGTTTTTTTCATTTTTATAAAAATCAAAATCCCTTTTTCAAGTTTCTATTTTATTAACAATGCAGATTAACCTCAATTTATATACTTTATGATGATTTTTTAAAAAGAAAAGCCGGAAGCACAGAGAGACTAAACCACAAGCAAATTTTACAAAATAAACCTTTGATATCTGTGAACTTCCTTTTTTGCTTCTATATTCTGAGCTTATCAAGGATTAATATTGAAAGTTGTTTCCATATCTTTTTTACTGTGCTTTACTCTTATCTTTTGTTGTCAGGTATGTTCCAACCACAGGTAAACCCTCATCCTGACTCATAGCTTTCATTCTCATCAATCATCGCACTAGGCCACGGGCCAGATGTTAGCAAGTCTGAAGCAGAACAGTGAACCAGCAGAAACCACAATGGAACAAGTGAAAGAGCATTTACTCACACCACCAACACCCAAAATCCCCTGGTAACAAAATTAGTATAAATGGTAAAGCCGTTTCTTTTTTTTCCAGATATAAGCTGGGTAAGCACATTTTTAAGTTGTGGTCATAATAATTTGAATATTTTTTTATCACTTAAAATTACATAACAGACTCGGACTTTTAAAATGAGCACATCAATGGTCTTAAATTAGGTGAACAAAATAATTGTATTTCTGGCTGGCTAGACCCAACTAAGTAATAGCCTCTATCATTAAAATTTACAGCGAACTCATCTGCCGCCTCACTTGCAAGTACAAAGCACCTGTCGAACCCAACTGGTGCAACTTCTCTTCATAACAGTTTCGTATATTTCTTGTGACTCCAGTCCTTTCATAGCTCAGTGGCACCCTGCTAACGATGGAGATGCATTCCATCGAGCTGCAGTATTCCCCAGCTGAGAACCACTGCTGCATATCAAACTTTCTCCACTCTCCATGCTCAAGCCTCAACTATCAAACATGCCCAAAAATAGCTACAACAGAAGAGAACAGAGAATAGAACAGAGTAGCTTTACCTGGCTGAAGTTCATGTAGATGTATTCACGGGCCTTCTGGTGTAGCTCTGTGCATCCTATCTGCTCAGCAAAGTTGGCGATGCCGATGGCATTGCTGGGGTCGAGCTGCTGGACGAGAAAATCGCAGCAGGCTTTGACCACGCTGTCTATCTGGTACATGACAGCGCCGTTCATCACGTGAATCACACACTTCTCCCCTACGGATATGCTGGCCGTGTAGGCAAACTCTATCAGTCGGTCCATAACCTGAATGAGTGAGAAAGGAAAAACAGAGGAAAGGTTAGTAGAGTGAGAAGGACAAGGGCACAGACAGACAAGGTTGGTGGCAGAAAGATGGGAGGGGGCAGAACAATGTACAGAAGAGAAAGGTAACAGGAAAAATAAGGCTCTGGTGGCATTTATTGCCTTTTCATTTCTTCCACAGATAGGGCAGACTGATTGGCATCTCATAAGCTAACAAGAAACAGATACTGTGCCCATGTGAGTGTATGCACGAGCTCTGTAAACATCCAGGGCAAGTAAAAGAGGTCAAACTGAGTGTAGTCTGTTAGAACTGTACTTTTCACTCTGTAAACTTTAGTTCTACTTAAAAGAAAAATTTAACACACTTTTTTTATTTCTCACATTTGTAGCATTATCTGTCTCTGCACATTACTCTGTCTTACTGATGTAACTATCAAATTCATTTTTAATTAAGCTGAGAAATAATGAACAAACAAGGGAGACTATTTTAATAACACTTGGAAACCTCCATCACCAAACACTGTGACAATTTTAATGTTTTAGAAATTAGGACAACATCAACCATAAAACCAACTTCTTATGCTGCCATGACAGCATGGTTAGAATAGTAGTATATAGTTCATGCTAGAGCAGACCAGCACAGTGTCTCTATTCAAGTTCAGCACTGCAAAAAATTCCCCTTTTGTGCTGGGACACAGTAAAGCAGAAATTGGACCAATGTAATCACGTATCAAGCAAAGGAGGCAAAAATATCTGTAAAGGAAAGAGGGAAACTGACTCACCCTCGGATGAATCCCCTCGATGGGCACCAACTCCATGCCACACTCCTTCAGACCATTTGTAAACATGGCCCTGAAGACCGGGGAAGAAGAAGCCAACACCACCTTGTGAGCCACAAAGTCCACCGCCTCCAGGTCTTTGTAGCGCACACGCAGCGTGACGTCGCACAGCTGACGCTCCAGACGCAGCTCGTTCATGATGGCAAAGGCGGCTGCTGTGTGGCTCTCTAGTGTGTAGCTGAAGACGCGGTGGCCGTTGCGCGTCGACGGAGTCACCAGCGCTTTGCATTCTGTCAGGCACTCTGTCATTTCCTACCCGTTCTCCTCCTCCTTACTCTCTTTCTCAAGAACAGTGAGTGGTGTTATGGGGCATTCTTGCACCAGTTGCAGGCATGGGTAAATTAATGTTGAAACAAAAGCTGTGCAGAAGGCTTAGCCAAAAGCTCCAGGCTCTCCCAGGGTTTTATTTGTATGGAGGAGTTTATGTTTAAGTTTGATTTATGCAGACATGAGGATTTTCTTGCTCTGTTCAGTACTTGAGTCCTGCCATAATGTTCATAATGTTCATAATGGCATTACTAGAGACTTCTGTCTAAGCTGCCAGTCATGGCTGAGTGCCCTTTTACTTGCTGCAGTTTCAACATAATCAAAATGTGTTGCGTTCAGGATTTCTCCAGTTTTGTCCAAGAGTTATCTTTGCAGAACAGTGAGAGAATAGCAGGTACAGAATGTTCTTACAAAAGTACAAATCGAACAAGTAAAAGACTTTAGTCGACTGTTTGTGTTCTAAACAAAAGCGACAGAAGTGTTGAGGTAACTACAGATAAAGGTCAATCAGTGCTGAAAAAGAAAACTGTCCCTTGTCTAGGGGATCATCTATTTGGAGTTTTTTCTGGAGTTTTGCAAATTAACCTACATGCTGCTGAAAAAATATCTGATTTACTGCGTTATTTTAAAGAGGCAATACTTAAAGATTCCTTCAAAAGGCTACACTTGTGCCGAGAGCTGCACAGCCAGATTCTGTAGATGAGGGAGTAGAAGAAAACAGGGTCAAGTGCCAAAAGTGTCGTAAGTATAACTTGGAGCCCTTGGCAATGGGGTGGGGGGTGGTTTCTCCGAAGTCGCCTTCCTTGAGGTTGCCCAGCTAAGGAATTTGTTTGCACTGCTGTGTTTACTTGGAAGCTGTTGGTTCAGCTGACAACTGGGGAAAAAAAAGGAGAGAGACATATAGCAGTCACATACTGTACGTCACTAAGGCACTGAAACAACTGATAACATACAGTTCATAACTCCTGCTGGTTCAGCATCAGATGCTATCTGTCAACATGCACAGCACTAGTTTATCTGTGCAATATGATAACGGCCTTTCATCAGCTTTTCACATCCACGCTCGACTCTGCAAATCAGTCTGCTACTTTTAGTTACTCATTTAAAAGGAAGAGTTCATTCTATCTACGGTTACAGGTGATCAGAATGAAATTCAATCTCACCTTTCCCAGCGTGTAAAAGGGAGCTTTACAAACTTGTTTCTTACACATCTTAACATAAGACGTAATATACTGTATAAGTGCACTGAGGAGTCTCCAAAAATAAGAAAAAATGCAGAAACAGGAAACATGTGAATGCAAGTGAGCGCATAAAGGGAGGAAAGTCTTTAAGGGGGTAATGTCCGTTTCGAAGGACAAGGGAATGACTTAAATTAGGCTTAAATTTAGCTGCCCAGCATGACTGCCGGAGTGTTTTTACTATGTCCTGTGACCAGTCCAGCTGAGGCCTAGAGCAGAAGGGACAGTTTGTTCAAAAGCCCCAAACCTCCCAAAAAAATCCAAGCTCACTCTTCTAATTCATGAACATGTGTATGCAAGCATGTTATTACGTTCTGTTATTGATTCTGATGTTATCAGAATCAAAGGCTCTACCATCAAGAAATCTCTAGAAACTTGCTGCAGTGCATGATGAAACAAGCAGGAGTTATCCATGCAGACTGATTTTCAAAATAAACACTGCTTTTTGGATTGATTGGGCCCACTTTCTGTGTTGCACACCATTAAAAGGACCTCAGGGATGCTGTAAAAATATAGCCTCTATTTTCTCTCAATCTGACCGCTTTCTTTTCTTTTTTTTCTTTTTTTTTACAGAATATGAACTGTTAGTAACAGTGACACACTGCACAGAGAGCAGGCAACAGTCACTAATTGTCTGACTGGTGTTCTCTGATCAAGAAGAGTCAGAATTACTCAGCAACAATGTGAGTGTTCGGAGTTATGTAACAAAGCACCCTTAAGTTTGGACGCACATGCACACGCACACACACACACACACACACACACACACACACACACACACACACACACACACACACACACATACAGAGCAATCATTAGAACTAGTGACAGGACGAGGCAGTGCACAGAACAGGTTAAATGGCCTTGCTGCTTCTAATTCTTCAAGTAGGTTATTATGCACTGCTCTTCATTCAGCTAAGATTAGATGAAGTGAACAAAAAAATTATCATGACTGTGTAATTTCTATTATATCAACAGGTGGTGACACATTATAGAGCCCATCATAAAGGCAGTCAGTCAGCTGTTAATCCCACTGTAATATGAAACACTCTGCAGTTCCTTTTTTTTATTGCTTTGTTTTTCTTCCTCCAGGTTCCTGGGTAAAATATTTTCACTGGAGAACATGTTGCTCAACTGTTGCTTGCTCTCCAAGGCGGTCAGGACCTGCTTGTTGACAGGCAGACTTCAAGTATAGGCTTGGACCTGCAGGATATCTCTGAGTATCTGTGCAATTCATAAATAGCAGCAGTTTCAGGTACCACGTTCAAGTCTGATGTTCTTAAGAGACAAGAGCAGTTGTTGTCTTTTTAATGTTCAGTATACGAAACAAGTGCCACAGCAGATGCTCGAGGATTTTAATCCAAACTACTCAAAAGGAGAAGATATTTGCTGTTGAATATATAAATTCAAAGTTTAAAGAGTAAGTTTGATTAACAACAACGTAATATTTTTTTTTTTCACGATTGATTCATTCTTCAAGTTACTTTCAGAGCAAAATCTGCTGATTGTTGCTTCACAAATGTGACAAGTTTCTGCTTTTCTTTATCTTTATGTTGGTAAATTGACTTTCTGAGGGACTTTTGCTTTTTGGTCGAAATAAGACATGTCCAAACATGTCCTTGGGCTCTGTGAAATTTTAAATCTGGCATTCAATAAACCAAATGATTACAACTAACCATAATGTTGTTTGTCAGTTTATCTCTGGACTATGTCTTCTATCAATTGCGAAATGTCCTTCACAATTTCCTGATGTTCAAGGTTACTCCTACTGGTGTCTTGTTTTGACTGACCAACAGTTCAAAACCAGAGACAGTTTATAATGACTTCTAATATAAAACAATAATTTGGGAAGCAGTGATATAAATCTGAGAAAAAAAGAAAATACAAAAATATAGAGGGGCTAAAAAGAAATTGAGCACTTTTAGTCTTTCTACTTGAAACAAGAATTCAACATTAATTGTGAATTTATTTCGTTATCGTTAATCAATTTATTGTTTCAGCTCAAAAAATAAGCTATTTGCTGCTTGGCTGCTTGTATGGAGAATCAGCAGACAATGGAAAATCATCAACTGAAGCTCTACACTTTCCACAAATTCGGGTTTATGAGTTGATTATTAACATCAAAAGGGGAAGGTGAATCTAACATACATCCGCATGCAGTGTCTCTAGAAGGATGAATGTTTTCATTATTTCTCTGTACTTGGGTCTTTCTGTAACACCTCCAAAGACCCCGGGTAGTTCCCTGCACCACAGTTTGAGGACCACGGCCTGCAATTCTTAGATGGTATGCAGCAGGGATTGCATGCAAACTGGAGTGATTCACACTTTTAAAGTTGGGCAGTAAAATGAGAATTACAAAAAAAATGAGGCTGTCTAAACGTGCTTCATTGGCATTTGGCAAGGAGGATTCCTCGGTGACTCATCCTAAACTCTTCATCGAGCTAACAGTGGAACTGGCTGTACCAAAACATGACCCAGAAGTGAAGCCAGTCCTTACATAAAACCAGATGGAATTAGATTTCCGGGCCGCCTCTCTAAAACAGTACACAGCTATCAGACAAAAGCATCGTTTCCCCTCCGGTCCCATCATCAGCCTACATAATTTCTGCGCTTGTTTTGATCAAAACAGTCCAGAGCGCTGGCATGCACTGATAATGGGGTAAAATAGGTGAAACCGAACTGGTACAATCATCTGTTAGGTCAATCACGACACTGTACTCAATGTTTCCATGATAAACAAGTGGAGACACCGTGAATATAAGTTAAGCGTTTCGGAAACAGAGCTGACAGCAAAATAGGGTCCTAATAATAGACGGTAGCGTAACGGTTGTGAGCCGATTCGAGCACAGAGATGCTAACATGCGATATCGAAACATATCCCAATTGCTAGCCACCTTGTCGCTTTTCAGTTCTATCCACATTTCTGTTAATAATAAACAATGCTCATAGTGTAAATCTAAAATAAGAGAAACTCACGTAGTCTACTTCAATTCCTCCATCGCGGTCTGCCGAGCTGTACGCCACATAGGAAGGAGGAGGGGGGAAGCTGTAACTCACCATGACTAAGCATTGTACCGGCCTCTTCGCGCTTTCACAATAAGAGCCCGTCGCCCCAGCGGCGGACCCGCCTCCGTTGCCGAGTAATGGCAGTTAAATACGTCCCGAGGGAAGAGGCTTTTATTGAGAAAGAGTTCTCAGAGTGAGGGAAAAATGAGGCCAGTCGTTGGCAAGGTACCAAAAACTGTAGCATTATCGTCAATCACATCTATGACAATAATACAAATACAGCCTGCATGATAAACTTGTGAAATTTGTCCACTTCACTTTGTGAAACAAGTTGCAAAGCATAATACGTAATACCAAAGAAATAAAGTTTATCTTAATATTAGAAAGCGATCGAGGAAAATAGACCATATAAAGCAAATTCAGCGACATTACTTAAAGCAGCCCATCTAGATTTTGAAATTCCATCAGGAAATTGCAAAAGCGCCACTATTAAATGAATTTTAAATTAAGCGTAATGGTGAGCAAGAAACATTGCTTTACTGCCCCCATAACCGAAATTGCTTCCTTATTTATGATTAACTCACCTTATTTGTAAAATTTTCTTCCACCCCAAAAAGTAATGCTTGCGGATGCTCCTACACTACATTAGCAGCTCAAAGGAACTGTGCTTGCAGGTGCTGACACAACATAAGTTTTACCCTGCTTGAACAATACGTAATTCAGGCCATTACGTTATACAGCATTATCCGTTCGGGCTGACAGCCACAAGGTGGCACTAAAAGCCAACTTTGACACTGCAGGAGCAAAGACCCACTTGGAGTTGCCAGCTTAAAATACATAACATATCATCACATTGGTTTTAGTCATTTGGAGATGAGCTGTCAGTTCTTATATAATACTGAATTATCTAAGCTGTTTTTTAGCCCAATTGTCAAAATTCACAGCTGATTAAACCAAATATTTGATTCAGAGATTAAATTCCCCCCCCCCCCGGTCACTAATATGGATGACGAAGAACTAACAGTCATGAAAAATCCTTGATATGATATGACAAGCTTTGAATCAGCCTTCACAAATAATTCTCTGGCTGAGCAATGACTCTGCCCCTCAGTTCCAGTCAGAAGAATTAGGTGAGGTTAGCCCTGGGGAACCAAATGGATACCCACTCATGCCTCATTAAGTCTGCCTGCTGCTCATGAATCTGATAATAAAGCTGCATTCCTCGACTGCTCCAGGATCAGTTCTGTGATTTACTGCTATTTATCAATTACTCATGCCACTGCTTGGAGTTTTCCTGAAACTCTGCTGGAACGAGGAGCAGTATCCATCTGTATTACCAGCCTGTGGTTGGGACTTCCCTTGGTGACTTGGTGATCATTACAGATGACTTATAACTTATACCTGTCCAATTTGTTGCATTATTGCAACAGCAGGAAAGAAGCTGGGGACAAGGAATGACACCTTGTTGACCTCTGTCAGCAGGCACAGTGCTAGTAGATACACGGAACATCTGAAGGACCACATGCACCCATGAAAATCCCATTAAAGTGATCCCAGTGTCATGTGATACCTTCTATTGTGGATAAATATGTATTTGGGTCACTTAAGGTTAAATAAAAAATGTAACAGCTACATACTCTGTCAGGCTGGAGGTTTAGTTTTGCTACACTTTGCATGCATGAAGGCAACAGATGTGTTACTTTGTGCCTTAGTTTCCTCTGAGAGGTGTGAAAAGTTAGCCTATGTCCCAAAATAGTTAAGTGTGCAACCTTGCTGTATGCACAACCTAAAATTACTTTCCCAGTTACATTACACTTACAGTCAGAAGATTCTGTAGATGTTAATAATGTTTCACAGTTAGCAATACTGCAGGGCTTGTGGCCGAAAAATCATGTATCGGAATAATTATAATCTTTTCAAAGTTGTCAGTCTGGGAATTTTTGGAATTCATAATAGTTACACCACAAAGCTCAAATGTATGAGCCGAGATTCTAAATAAAAGTCATACAATAATCCCTAGAACGATGCTCAGTATTTGAGCAACAATGTCTTCCCCATTCCTGGGTAATGTTAATAAATACATGACCTTTTTTAGTTCACAGCCTGTTAACTTTTTCCTACATGCATTAGGTACAGCTCCCCGGCAGCCAGCTGCATATGATCTTTCTCTGTTTCAGCCACGACAAGCGTGGACAGCAGGTCAAAGAGAGGTGCCTCTTAGGTTGACAGAATAAGGAAAAAAGAAAAAATGAGCGTTTAGTGTTTGAAATAAAAGATGCATTGTGTGGTGCTGGAGCCGTCCTGAGACATGCAGAGCTTGTAGAAGAACGCTGTATGTAGGCCAATGTCATTACCAGATGTGAAGCGGGCTGACTTCCTGTGGTGCTTCTTCAAGAACTGGTCTTCTACTCAGAGCTGCTTAGTGTATATGAATGTACTGTTTAATTTAAAATATGCCAAAATCTCTCAAGAATCATTTAAGAAAACATTTTATTTCTTTAATAGAAGTTTGCTGGCCTTCTCATGTTACAAAATAGATATAATTTACAATACAAATGATATGAAAAGACTTCAGAAATACAAAAAGTTCACTATATGGACTAGTACAAAAAAAGCACATTGCCTGATTCATCATGTAATGATCAGAAAAATGGCACTATTTGTAAAAAAGACTTAGGTGAAACTCATTTCATAGTAAGGAAAACTCATTACTGGAAATATTCTGTTAACATGAAAGTACTGGAATAATTGCACTAATTTAGCTTACAAGTGCATGAACATTCTTTTGATGGTGCCAGATGATGATACATTAAATCTACAACTTTGTTTGAAATATAAATCTTCGAGGTAATAATTTACTGGGCTTTAAATCACAAGGGATGCAACTGCAGTTTTGGTTACAGGGTGAAACCACCATCAAGCTCTGATGGAAAGAAAGCCTTTTTCTGTTACATCTGTCAGTTAATCACATTATCTGAATGCATTCTGTTGTTTTCCTTCCTACTGAAGTTTTTCTGCAGATGCCAGAGTGACATTTAAAATACATCAGACAACAAACAAAAAAACTTTTGGCTAGGTTAACCATCTTTCATTTCAGAACAGTGGGGTATTTTAATGTTGTGCCTCACACCCACAACTATGCTGCAGCATTCTTCACTGAGCTGTGCTTGTGAGAACAGTTGAAATTGAGTGCCACCTTTCTCTTTGATGTTATCTATCTGTTTCCCAGTAACTCACCTTAAATCACATACACAGATGTGTAGTTGTGCATTACAATATTTTGTCTGAACTAATCTAGCACACCATGGGGTTTTTCGAACCAGCGAATCCCAGGTGTCTGCAAATGCATGAACTGCAGAGTTAGAAGTATCTGCACTGTGTTTAAGGCACTTCATTATAAAAAAAAAAAACTGCAGAAAGAGGCGAGTCTAACCACATCTATTTAACATTTACACAGCAAGTGTGGGAGCAAATGTTGCATTTTTTCAGTCACAAGAGTCTTTGGGTTTTGCAGAAGTCTCCGTGCAGGCTTTGACATGTGCTACAGAGCCACAGCAAATTTAAATTCAAGACTGCAATAATTCAATGTGATATCAGTGCAAATTAGTGGAGGAGACTCATCAACAGATTGTAATCATAAAAAAGTCTGTTTGCTTTTTCACATTTGTGTGGCATTCTTGTGGCATTTTGTTTCTAGTCATCATACAATATAGTTCTATCATGTGGTTTTGTAGCTGTAACAACACCATGTCTGACTTGTCAAGTGAGACATTTGCCTCTTTATGCTCATGTGCCTCCATAATATGCCATACATCCTCTGTTTCTGGTTTTTGCTCCATGTGGGAGGATGCCAGAACTGTTTCCTCTCTGGAAAACATGCTACATGTCTGTTGTTCAGTGGGAAACCCACTCACACACTTACAGACTCAGTTAGTCAGTATTAGTCCTTATGACTTGAAGAGTTTCGGGTAAAGGGCTTTGATAGGAGATGGGGTTGTAATAACGTTTCCGGACGATATAGTTGTCTCTGCCCCCCCCTCTAGCTTCTGGGATGCCACCTCAGTTTTACTGAAACTGCACTCCAGGAATGGCATCCCGATCCTCTTCACCTGGCCATCTCTGGTCATCAGACATGGCCGACAGAGCAGTCTCAGAATAGCTCTCCTCATGTCTTTACTGGTCAGAGTGTAGATGATGGGGTTGAGAAGTGAGTTGACCATGGCTACTCCCAAGAAGTAATCAGCCTTGTAGAGCAGGCGACAGCTGCGGGTGGGGCAGAAAAAATCCAGGAGGAGGAGAACAAAGAGGGGCAGCCAACAGGCGATGAAGACTCCCAAGACGATGGTGACTGTCTTGAGTAGGGCGATGTATTTCTGCGACTTCCTTGCTAAGCCCTTCCTCATGCTGCCTGACAGGCCCAGCCGCTGGCGCTGCGTGTTTTTGCGTACAATGCGAAAAACTCTGGCGTAAAGCACCACAATTGCCAGAAGCACTGCACTGAACACAGACACACAGAAGAGGATGTAGCTCTTGGCATAAAGTGGGAGGACTGTTGAACACTGGTCCAGTTTGCGGATACAGTTCCACCCCAAAATTGGGAGGACCCCCAAAAACCCTGCTAGGGCCCAACTTGCACCAATCAGTGCCAACATCCGTCCCCGCTTTGCCCCATGGTATGGCCTCATTGTCACCATGGTAACATGGCGTTCAATTGCAATGGCCAGCAGACTAATTATGGAGGCAGCCAGAGTGATGAAGACTCCTCCCTCCCTGACGAACCACAACAGTGGTGTTAGTTTCAAAGTATTAGGTCCTGACATGATGATGTTGGCCATATAAGTAATCCCAGCCAGCAGATCAGACAGAGTCAGGTTTCCCAGCAGGTAATACATGGGCAGGTGAAACTTTTTGTTCCTCCAAATGGCAATGAGAACCACAGCGTTCTCCAAAACAATGAGGAGACACACCACCAGGAAGGCGATACCCTCAGGTTTGAGCCCTTCACGGTAGCGGTCTTTCTGCAGCTTGCCGGTGTAGTTGTAATGTGTCACAAGGACAGAATTGTCCTGGTACTCCCAGAAGAACTGCAAGTAGCCAGGAGACGAGGGAGTGGGGGAAGTGGGAAATATTGGTGTAGAGCTGGAAGTCCCTGCATGAGCAGAACTTGAAGCCTCCATGTTTTATGTTGCTTTTCTTTTATTCTGCCTGCAGTCCGTGACTATGAAGTCATTTTTGTTGACGTGCTTTTGGCAGTAGGAGCTGTGGAGAATTCATCCCAGTACAAAAATGATACACACAGAGATGTCTAAACTCCTTCAGTAAATGGAGGGATTACTTGAAGTTGATACAACTTAATCCACCAAAAAGCCTTGATGTTTTCTTTTCAGCCAGAGGACGGTGCTCTTGAGCTCTGTTTGTCGTGGTTAGAGAGTCCAAACACTGCAGAGAGAGTTGAAAAAGTATTAAAAATGATGAAGAGAAAGGATTCAGAACAATTGATTGCTCACTGAAATACATCATTTAAATTAAAGTAAGTGAATCTTGAATGCATTTTAAGATTTTAAGACTAAGTTATGCTAGGCCGACATCTAAGACATTAAACCACAAAAAAGGCAATGAGTCAGATTTCATCAATCACGATTCTGCCAAGCGTAGGCTGCTTCTGAGAATGCTGGAACTGAAAACATCTACATCTACAGATACATTAAA
This sequence comes from Acanthurus leucopareius, assembly GCA_029814765.1. NCBI lineage: Eukaryota > Metazoa > Chordata > Actinopteri > Acanthuriformes > Acanthuridae > Acanthurus > Acanthurus leucopareius. The sequence goes on along the minus strand of JAQMCX010000043.1, from coordinate 19,302,464 downwards.
GTATGGTGTTGACAGAAAAGCTAAATGCATATTTTCCTGTGACATCTGAGTTAAAATTGTGATAATCTAAAACTTACAAAATAGTCATGTCCTCAAAACTTGAGCTAAAACAGATGAGACTGGGTGATTATTGCAAAATGTGATACCTACGACCAAAAGGACAGGGGATCATTTAAATGTCAAACAAACATTTACTCCCTCCAATTTTGTTTAAAATGTGTGTCAGTCATTGTGAAGTTGTTAGACAGGAACCATTACAACACATGCACTAAATGTAGTACATATGCAGCAGCTTTTCACAGTAGAATTGAATTGTTTCTGAAGTGCCCAGTACTTGCAAATACACTAACAAAGACTGCTGAAAGTTTATGGCCTTTGCAAATTTTAATCAGAAATATGTTGAAAGTTGTGGTATGATTATTTTAGCTTTCAATCTTAATGCTGAAAACAATCAGAGGTGATTAGGGTTGCATTCCTTTCAGTCTCTGTCGCATGAGGGAATGTTTTTCTCACTTCTTGAGTCATATGTTAGCGTTTAAGAAATGGTCTGGAGACTTTAACCCATTCAATGTGTTGCCAAGAATTTTGGAGATGAATGTAACTTGTCCATGTTAGTGCAAACAGCTGTGTGTCGGGTGTGGATTGAATCCACGCCACGGATAAAAATATGAATGGGGATCATGAATGAATACCATCATCTATAAGTACGTCTGATAAGATGTGACTGCATTTGTTTTAATCACGAGCGTATGTGTCTTTGTTTCTAAAAAATCTACCCTTCTTTTTAACCAAAAAGAACTCAACTGTCATAAGTGATATTCTCTTTTTTGTAACTTTTAAACTGTATATTACTTATTGTACAATCTCTTGAAGAGTCATTAAGACAAGGCAACTGGACTATGTTGAATTTTTTTTTTTGGGAAGACGTTTCACTTCTCATCCAAGAAGCTTCTTCAGTTCCAAAGGACTGGTTGAAGGAAGC
>JAQMCX010000043.1:19274897-19301382 GCA_029814765.1 Acanthurus leucopareius | reverse complement strand
AGGTTCCCGAGCTTGAACAGTCATAACATTTCAGAGTGAAAGCTAATAAAAAAGAGCATTCAGGTAAGTTAAAAAAAAATAATTCTTTTCTACAAAAGGGTGGAAAAAATATTGACTTTTTGAACTCTGATGCAATCTAATTGAATAATTAATTGTTATTCCAAAGAATAAAACAACACAACAGGTGTATGGCATCATATTTATGTCATAAGTGGCGAGCATTATAAACAGGTGCATAAGCAAACTATATTATTTCAGATACATAGATATTAAAGGGCCATTTGTAAAATCTAGAAGAAATTGTTATCTTAATAATTTCAAAAATTAACTATTCTAATCAACAGAGAATCCAGAAGTAACAGCTTCAGTGGCATGCCAAAGTTGCAGAGATACAGACTGCTAAGCACTCAGGGTACAGCCTGGACTTTCTTGTTAACAGCTTCCATCACTGGATGCCAATACTGAGTCACTTTAGCCTCTTGCAGGCTACGATGGGCAAGACAAAGAAGTTAGGCTGGTTGAAGGGAACCACTACTACAAGCCAAAAGTTACTCAGCAGATTAGTTATATAGCTAGTGTATGTAGCTAAAGTAAACACAATGGATGAAGCTTGTGGAAAACAGCCTTTGTCAGGTTCAGATTCTAATCCTCTGCGGCCAAGAAGAGGAATGATGTGACACGAAGCAAGTGTACTGGTAAATATTTAGGTGGCTCTTCCATGTTTGAGAGAGATACTGGTTGAGAAGAACATAAAGTCTGATGCTGAACTTGCCTTAATTGTTTTGGATTGATAAGTAACAAGTGACATTGGCTGTTAAGTGAAACATATCTTCAGGGTAATGACAACGTAAACTGTACCTTTTGGGGATAAACTTTCCAGATGGCATGATGTGACTGTCGCATCGGTAGTTACTGACTGTGTTGTTGTTAAAACAGTGCTAAATAATCTCTAATGTAGCGCTGAACTGTAAAGTTACACCAACGCCTCTTGTAAAGATGGCAACACAACCCTAGCAGTATAAATAGGACTGAGTCTCAGTTACAGTATTGCTTGCTTAATTTTAGCACATTGTTGCTCTGCTGTCCATTTTGAATGTATTTACTATTTTTTACCGATGACTGTAAATTGCAGTTGAATGGTTATCAACCAACAGCTAAGAAACTTACTCAGTTTACCACTGTCTTGCAGCTTTGCATTACTGTTACGACATGAGACGAGACTCAAAGCTTGGAAAATTCTTTGTAACTTCCCTACTAAATATGTGATAAAACTATAAATTTTATTATGGTTGTGTTACATTGTAACATAATTGGGTGCAACGCAGTCCTCTATATCACTGGAGCAGGTACTGAAATATTACAAATGGCAGCTTTAATTACACACTTGCTAAACAGGAGCCCTCATGCATGAATCTAATAACCTACACCAAACAAGGCATGTCTGACTCTGTACCTATCCATAGTATAAAAATATTACAGTGATGTTTAAAAAAACAACAATATGCAAGCTCCTTTATTTATGTTTTATGACTCTTGATTATGAAGATCTTTGCTTTGTTAAAGTGACATTTTATCTTATAGATATATTTGTATTTCTTGGGTTTGACCAAATGCAAATTTCCTGCCTGGGTTGGACAGAAAAGTCTATTCTAGTGTATTCTATATGTATTTAGAGTGTCATAAGCGGCCCTGTAGTTAACTTAATGCGATTAAAGTTCTAATCCCTAACTATTATCCTTCTCTACTTTAAAACTGAAAAAAGATAAGACAACAAAAACTTGCCTGAGGGGAGAAGCCCAATCCCAAAGACCAGAGTAAGAAGATGCATTTTGTGACGGCGAGACACAACAGATTCGGTTTGATCTGTCAGGGCTATAAATTTTCATGAGGGTACCCTGTCATGAGACCACTCCTTCTTCCTGTTTCAATATTAACAGACTTTAAATGTGAATAAATTGAGAAATAATATGCCTTCTCTTTATTTCGAAGAGAATGAGGCCATTCTTAAACAAACTAATAATAATTTCTACCAGAATACCATGAACCATGAATATTATGGACCGTATCAATCAATAGTTGCATTTTGATCATTTGATTTCTGCGCACACACACACACACACACACACACACACAAAAGCTTTACACGCTGACTTTGACTGAATTTAATCCACTTATGGTAGTTTACTGCTACAGTCTAAATATCAATTTATTTAATAGAAAAATTACTTTTATTGGTACCAGACTTCTTATAAATATTTCCCTCCCTGTAAAAAAACAATAGTGTCCATTGGTGAAACGCCTAAGTATTTAGCAACTCAAATTTTCCTCTGAGGAATAGATATAATTTTTTGGTCATGCCAGTGTTTTATCACAGGATGACCTCAGTTCCCCAACAAAAGCAGAGTTGCCCAGATTATAGATTTCTGAGAAAATTTTGAAGAGATTAGAAATTATAATCTTAAAATCATGGTGAGATCTAACAATTGTCCCTTGAGTAAAGATCAAAACCTGCTTAAAATAAAAAATATTCAAATTATTTTGACATGTTTCCCATGCAGGAAGTGAAAGTGATCACAATATTAAGACATCAAAAAAAGGAGTGCAGCAGTTATGATTTGAGTCTGCTGAAACATCAAACCTTAATATATAACAGATTAAGCACTAAATTACCAGCATGATGTAAGGTGAACAAGAAATATAACAAAAATCAGCATGTGACAACATGCCATACGAAAGGCCATTGTTTAAAGAAAAAATTAGGCAACTCTTAAAAAAAATTACGTACAATGTAATAAAGAAAGATGTTATCTTGAAGAGTCATTAAGACAAGGCAACTGGACTCTGTTGAAATTTTTGGGAAGATGTTTCACTTCTCATCCAAGAATTTTCTTCAGTTTCTTTTCTTGAATGAGAAGTGAAACATCTTCCCAAAAAATTTCAACAGAGTCCAGTTGCCTTGTCTTAATGACTCTTCAAGATAATCATGACCTGGATGAATGAGAATCTTCACAGACATTGTACAATCTCCTTTAAATAAAGTTTATAAGTTTCTGCAGCCTTTCCAATAAAATGTTATCAATTGTTACAGAAAAATGTAATAAGTAAATGTGATAAACACATAAACACAGATTAACACAAATCACAAACCATCCTTGAACTCTAATGTTTTTCATTCTGTTCTGTATGAACATGACACCAGAATATGAAAATGATCTATAACAAATGTATCAATTATGAAATCATCTATCAAATATTTAGATCACAAAAAAAACAAGAACTTACCTTGGAATTGTTGCAGCGTTACTCTTATCCTGCACTTCATCAGCTTTTCAGTGAGGAGAATCCAAACAAGAGCAGCAAGTGAGTCACAGTCAAACTGACAAGGCAGAGGGAGTGAAGGAAAGCTTAGTTGAAAATGAAACAGCTAAAAAAAGGGGGTTGGTCTTAACCCAAACTCTCTCCCCTTCACATTCTCTCTCTCTCTCTCTCTCTCTCTCTCTCTCTCTCTCTCTCTCTCTCTCTCTTCTCCTCTCTCTCGCGTTTACATTAACACAGACATTTGTGAGCATTGTCCTGGCCGCAAACCAAAAGTACTGCTGCTGGCTTCTGGTGGATGAGAGGGAGCTGAAGCGATCAGTACATTCAAATCTCATTTAAGCCAATTGGTTTAATCAGTGGCTCGGATAACGCGGCTTCAACACCTGCAGCTGTGAGGCTTCTTCAAATCTTAAAGTTCCCAAGTGTAATTCATGGACTGACATGCTTTTACAGATGGGTGATAAAAAACAAAATCCTCCTGATAGCACTTTGGAGACTCCTGTCTTCAATGTGCAATTAAATGACAGCAAGAGGAAAGTAATTATCTTAAGCTGACCTCTTTCTCAAATTTTCCCCTCAAAAGTAGGATACATGTGATATCTACATTGAGTATGGAAGGTGCAAGCCATAGAGAGGATAGGGGTGTAATTTTCATGGGAACTGGAAACAACTGTAAGATTGCAGAATACACTGTGAACACCTGAAAAGGCACTGAAAACAATAAAATAGTAAATTATGGGAAAGTGCTGTTAAAATTCAGGTGTTCTTGTGCCCTAAATAAACACCACTTTCCAACTTTCCAACTTTCCAGAGAAATAAAAGGGTAGTTACACCTTGCCAAGTTTTTTTTTTGCCATTTTGCCAGAGGAACCAGTTTTGACATGGCTCAGTAACATTTCCCCCAAGCTCCCTTGGCCAACTGAAATATGAACAACAAGCTTTTTCTGTTTCTCAGGTTCCTTTGAACTTACATTTATTTCTCCCACGATTATCTATTCTACAACCCCTACTTATACAGCCAGGGAAGTGAAGAGATTTATATGATTTGTGATGGCATCCCAAGTCCCAGAGCCTGTCAATGAAAGTGCAGCATGCTTTGACATGTTTCAGCGGCTCACCTGCAAAGCCTCCCCTGCAGGGCCTTCATGCAAAGGGTTAATCGGGACAAAGCAAAGCAGGGGAGAGGTGAGAGAGATGATGAGTAAGCCTTAAATAAAACTTTCATTAGTTCTTGTATGCTTCAAAACCAGTGCTTCATATGATGCACATGTAGTCATCAGTGTTGTTACTGCACATACAGACACACAACCTCACTGAGTCCTGAACACATTTGAAAAAGCTGTGACTTTGCATTGAACTCAGCTGGGATTGGCTCCAGCCCCTCTCCAAAGGATGACCTGTTATAGATAATGGGTGGATAATATGGATGTTAATCCTCCATTACTCAGGTTAAGTCATTCATTCAGGCAAAGTTCCAGCAGAGTTCTGACAGTTAGAAATCCTGCTCTCTATCCGGCTGCTCCTCTCATCATTTGCACTACAGTGTCTGGCTGTTTAAACAGATGTTTTCTTAAACTAAACCTGTTTGTTGTGGGATTACCTGCTTTAGCTGTGGAGTCCTCTGGCTCCTGTGTGTACATCAGCGTCTGGCTATGAGTATAGGCATCTGCCTTATGTCCTTCCTTCTCCCTTTCTTTCTTTCTTTCTTTTTTCATCATCACACCTCTTCCGTCTCTCTCTTTGTCTCTTTGCCCTTCACCTAAATTTTGTGTTCCTGTCTGACAGGGTCAAGTGCTTCCTTTCCAGGCTGCAGATAAAGCACGACGGCTGACATCCTGGCAAACAGCAAAGTGAATCATCAGATCAAACGGTCACAACACCCTGAGCTAACTTATTAAAAACGTGCCCTGGCCTTTGTACTAAAAATGGGGTCAGTCCGAGCACTGAAATAAGATCATGAACCTCTGCCAGCACAAAGGATGATTATGGCCTATTTGCTACACATGGAAACTAGGAGAATGCCATGAGTTGTCTCAAATCAAGTAATTATTGTTGCTGCAGACACATGAATGTGTACAAAAGGCTTAAAATACCTATATATGTATGTGTGTGTGTGTGTGTGTGTGTGTCTAAGTGTGTGTATCTGTTTAGTAAAGGATTTGAAGGTGCGGGGGGTAATCTTTCTTCATGGCTGCAAGTGTATCAAATGTGTGTGTTTGAGTGTATAAATGTTACATGTTCCACCCCCCAGCCCCTGCTGTCTGTGAGGAACCATATCAGGAGATCATTACAGAGTAATATCCTGCCAAGGTGGATGCAGAAGCCTCACATCAAAGCCTTGGAGAGAAACTGGGGTTCTTACAATGAGGATGAGTGGTCTACCAGACAGACAGGACTCACACAACTCTGCACAGGAAGGAAACACTGTGCCCTTTCATCTCTTCTTCTTGATCACTTTGTGCTGCTCAGTCTCGTCCGAGTTTGTTTTCCTGTTACCGTTTCGTCTCTGTTTTTATCACATTTCCTGTTTTTCATTCTTTACTGTAATTTTCATCACATCTTTTAAATGCACCACTTTCTGAACAGCAACACACTCCAAATGTTTCCCTCTCTGTGGTATTCTTAACATATGTTTCTGGCCACACACTGCTGTGATGCTGACTGTGTTTCAGCTGAGCCAGCCCCTCATGGGTGTGGAGGTAATGCTGACCTTGATGAACCAGTTCTGTGACCAACAGGACCTGTTTGTGGTGCTTCAGGGGGTTTATTTTTGTGGTCGATCCACAGCCACACTGCTGGTCTGATTCTACCTGGAGAGTGATGTTGTGATGGCTTCTCCAAGCTGGCAGCACCGGAGGCAACGTGTTTCAGCTGTAGTGTTAATATTTTTACAGCCCTGATATATCTCAGCTTGTGTGGAAGGACATGGCTGTCAAAAGCAGAGACTAAAATTCAGGACCACCTACAGTCTGAAAGTAAAATACACAAAAAAATGTAATTTTTTGAGGGTGGATTTGTTTGGTTTTGTGCGTGAAGTTGACCTGCACTTAATCCAGTGCAATAAAACTTTAAATTATCCCAGACATTATTTCACAGCCTTAACTTTTGCCTGTCAAGCATTTGTGAGGGTTGAGGTTCTGAATACCTATGAGGCAGATGTATTAATATGGATTTAAAACACCATCTAAATGGTCTTCAGTCTGCAAAGTTTTTCTGGCCCTCTTCCTCATCACTTAAACACTTCAGACTGGTTTCTTTTGAAGGCTATCACACTGCTGCCCCTCCTGCAATCTACCAGCACTCAGTCCTCAGGCCTAATCTACTGATAAGTCCTCAAAATCAGACTGGCCAGACTAGCTCTGTGACGATAAGAAAACATTCTTCACTGCTTGCAAATGTTTCACTTTTTGGTCTCTTTTTTTTCCTGTCACACACAAAGGCAGCAGCAGATTCTCTCTCTCTCTCTCTCCTGTTTGACTGTATCCTCCCCTCTCCATATTCACGTATAGCCTCACTGAAGCATGATGTTTGCTTTCCAGTATCCGATCACTCGATGGGCTCAGAGGGTTGCGTTGCATGACCTAAGACGGTCCAGCCCACTCATCAGTGTATTGTTTGTTTGGATTTTCCAGCCGACTTGCCGCGGTTTGGGGGCCACTCAAGGGCAGTTTATGAGGATCTGTGTTCTTTTGAAGTGCTTGGGCACTGTGGCTTCAGAGGGAGGGATGAGTTGAGGAATGAGTTCAGAGGAAAAGTCAAGGGAGGGAGGCATTGTGGGAAAGGGGTACAGATGATCTGGTCTTCTTCTATAGACAGCTGAGCGATTGCTGGGGGCTGCAGCCAGGAGCGATGAGTCGTCACAATTAAGCTCCTTTCTCGCAGGAAATAACCCCCAATTGGCCCAATTACAGTGATAACAGTAGATAACACCTTGGACAAAGAAATACCAATGATCTGTGTGTGTGTGTATGTGTATGGGGCGTGTGTTCATGCATGTACGCAAGGGTGCCTGCATGTCTGTTTTTTATGTGTGTTTTTACAATGTGCACGCAGCAGACAACTTAATCCATCTGCAGATTTCAGCCAATAGTTTCCATTCTTTACTGTAGAGGTGGCTCAGGTCACTGAGCTCTCTATTGGTGATCCGGTCTATTTCTCTTGGCTTGGCTGCGTCTCCGTGCTGAAGCTTTGTTGGGTGAGTGTGGCTACAGTCTGGATGTGTTCACTCCAGCACTGGCAGACTCGAGGCCTAATGAGATCCAGATTTGAGAAAAGTCTTGGTTTTAGAGTGTGATACTGACACCCGTCTCGGCTCCAAGGGGGTGGGGCAGTCTCACCCAACCTTCAGGTTGATGTGTTCATTCCTGCGATGTCTACACAAATCGAGTTAGGGTCCCTGAGGGCGTTTGTGCCTGTGAGAGTTTGTCAGTTGGAGACTTTGCATATGCTCATATGCTTTCCCACATGTATACACACATCTTTCTTCACGTGTAAGGATAATAACTGACTGTAATGTCACTGCTCCGCCTCAGGCAAAATCAAAGCATCATTGATAAATGTTCAACCGTCTACCCAAACATTAAACACTGATAAATGTAACCCTAAAATTAAGTGTTCACCCAAAGGTAAAATTCAGAAAGAAATCATGATAAGTGAGCATTTTTCTAGAGTCTGTCTTTTTTCCTGACATGTAAAGGTACTGTCCTACAGTTTGTCTCTGTTTATTTTAAAAAGGAAATGTGAACTTTTATTAAATGCATGAAAAGAAACCAAGTTGATTCTTTAAACTGAACAATGTGAAACTATATCTAAACCTTTATAAATATACTTGAAAAAAATAAAATTCAGCTTCACTATTAAACATTTTCAAACAAACAGTGGAAACAGTGTCAACATCTTATGTTGTCTCCTTCTACATTATGGAGTACTTAAATGTCTTTCAGCTCTTTGTTTAAGTTTCAGGGTATGCAGCTATTGTTTGGGTTCAGTCCCTCCGATCTCATCACTGTCATTTCGTAGCAGACATCTATTTTCACTGAAAAATCTCTGATGAATCAACTGCAGCAGCAAACAAGAGCTGCTGCAAAACCTGTGGATGGACACTGTGGTGATGGAGCCAAAACCAGAGTAAAAAAGTCAGGACTAACACCAACAGAGTAGGCTGAGGTGAGAGTTTATTACAGACACACAAGTCTCAAATCTTAGACTTCTACTATCAAGTCTCAAGTTTTTTGATGAGAATTGTGAAAGTCAAGCTACTGCTCAAGTCAAGATAGTCAAAAGTCAGGTCATACTAAATGAAAAAAATAAATTCCAACAATCTTAATGTTAGCTATTTAGCAAATATTTGACCAGCCAGAGAGTAAGCTTATAAAGACACATTTTTGTACCTTTCCTTGTGGGTTTTGCAGTGATAGATGAATCTGGATGTGGTTTGATTTTTGAGCTGCAGATTTTATTATTTTTGGAAAAGCTCCTCTATGACAGCTGCTTCCTGCCTTGGGCCCGCTCGTCTGTAGCATCCCAGCATGTTGCCAAGTGAAGGCATATTAATCTTCTGAACATGTTTGAAAAATAAAGATTGAGTTTTTAATAACTGGAAAAAATGCATACTCTTAATAAATAGACAAGTCATCCATCTTAAGTTCTAGTCTAATCAAGTCAAAGTCAAGTCGAGTCCTTCATCGGTGTTATTCATGCAAAGCTCAAGTCTGCAAACTTGCAGCCTGAATCTGGCTCAAGTCAAATAATGTGACCCCTACCAGTATTTATAAAAGTTCATCTTAATGTTACGATATGATACACTGTTGTCCATATTACATCATAATTGGAGTGGTATTATCTTCTAGACATACATTTAACTCATCAGCATCTTTGCAAACACTCATGAACACACACAACTTCTGCCATTACAGACCTCTCCAGAGACATGATGGTAATCAGAGGAGATGGGCAGACAAAGACATTACAACCACACGGCAGCTCACAGATCCCTGAGGGACGCTCACTCAGGGATTTTGTTGCTTGAATGATTTCTGTTCTGTTTCTTTTTGGCCCCTTGAAATTCCATCTTGCTCTCTGTTCCTGAAGAAAAAAAAAAGAGAGCAGAAGAAGCACAGACCAGTAAGAATGTAAATGAATGCCAGATCGCCGTTTCCCCTCAGCTCCCTCCTGCATCCCGGAATAATTTGTAAAAACAAAAAAACAAGACGGAAAAAACTGGAGCCAAGAGGCTGATAAGGTGAGAGTGAGACGAAGGGCACAAGACATGCTTGGACCTGAAATGTTTTTTTTTCTTCTGTTCATCTCTCCTCCTCCTCCTCCTCTGTTTTAGTCTTTCTTCTAATTTTACAGGTTTGACCTTTGTTCACTTTTTTTTTGCTCAGCTCTTATGTTATATATGCTCTTTTATTATGTTATTTATTGTTATATGTTTTGCAATAAAATAGACTGAAATTGGCACCAGCTCAGTCAACCAGGCGGTAGAGTTAGCGTGACTGGAAGTAATTTGAAATTAAGTCAGGCTTCCTTTTCTTTTTTTTTAAATTCCTTATATTGTTTTCTCTCAAAGGGTGTACCACTGGAGATATTGCTGACCTCAGCTGAACGTTTAGCCCCTCACATCTCCTTCAAACCAAACCCAAAGAGGGTTCTAATGGTTCAAAGAGTCTTTCCTTTTAGTGGTTCATTCAGCTCAGTGTTGTCATGAAAGTAAAAAAAAATGAGTTTGAGGTTCAATGATGCCAGTTCAAGCAGATGGCAGTCATTTAACAGAATAGCTGGACTTTTTTGGGAAATATTAAGCAATAGTATGGAGCTGGATCCGGGAATCATTCAACTTAGCTTAGCATTGAGGTATTTCTTTTACAAACACAACTCTTTTTTTTAAAAAATAAACAAGTTAGTATGTGTGTATTTAAGCTTTGGATAAAGCTAGACTATTTGGCTTCAATTTTTAAAGGCTATGTATCGCTAATCTTCAATATTTCAGGACTTTGTTCACTGAGCTGTGAATATAACTTTTTTAATCATTTCGAAAAGACTTTAACCCACCAGCTCCAAAACGTGTGAACACGTGACATGGAATTCTCCTGCAGACAGAGGTCATACGTGAAAACCACTTTGATTTTTTTTCCCCTCTCAGTCTATACAAAGTCAAAACCCCTTTCACATGTGCACTGCTACCCTGAAACTGTTTTTAGAAAAAAGTAGGTGAAGATACACACCCCTGTCTTCATAACTAGGGGCTAAGTTAGAGCAGTCGTGCAGTTTTAGGTTCCTGGGAATCAGAAAACTGCTTATGAACATCACACATCTCCACCTCAGTCCGAAAAATAAAAAAAGCCTCGAAACAGCTTAATGACCCGTTGCTTAAGGAAGCAGAGGAGCAATAAAAAGTATTCTGGCTGGAAATGTCACAAACTGGCATGCGTGTACACGGCCCATTACAGGAAGGCTCTGCAGCAGGTGACAGGAAATCATTGGACCTATTTACTGAGGATCAGTGGTATTGGCGAGGTGAGGAGTCTTCCTGGACATTGTCTGGATTTCATGCACATGAAACGGCTTGAGCTTACTGTCCTCTGACTCTTGCTTCATTTTGCTCACAGACATGACGGTTGTATTAATTTGTTTATCTAATTCTCAGCGAGTGAAAGGGAAACTTTCCCAAAATGTCACAGTCCTTTATAAAGGCAAACAATTAAAATAGGCCAGTAGGTCAATCTAAAACCAACCTAAAAAACAAAACAAAACAAAACACAACACATTTTGGGCTTACAGCGTAGCAGGAATGTTGAGGTGCTGGTTTGATTTATGTAAGTTTGTTTTTCCATGTTCAGGCCTGTTAAAATTGATTTCCTGTTGAGCGTGTTGTTTAAAGCATTACTCTTTGACAGCATTCACAAAAGCTTAATTCAAAGTATGGCTGCATCATCCACCTGCCAGAATCCAATTAAAGATAGAGGATTCAGCAACAAGTGAAACAAGTGTCTTGGGTCTGAGCTGTGTAGTTAACACAATTGACATTCTGCCAGCTGATGTGTGCTCTTATCAATAAATCATGTTGGCTGCCTTCAAGCTGGCTTTAGTTGTTTTAATCAAATGTTTTATCAGAACAGGAGCATATGTCAACCTCTCATCTGTGCCTGTAATGTCTGTCAGATCTCACACTGTTAACTTCCTAACAGATGTAATAGCAATTACGACAGACAAAGATAAAAGATGACAGTATGATTAAAAATTCTCATAAGAAAACACCCATCATCCATTTCCCAATACTTTTATATTCTAAAACCCTTATTGTGTTGTTTTTGAAGCTCCATGTTTGAGCTCTGATAGCCTGTCTTGTTTTCAGTGACACTCTGGATCTTTCAGTGAGCCCATTAGTGGAAGTCAGCACTCTGATGTCATTCAAGCTCTGCAACCAATTACGTGTGGTTCAGAGAAATTCAAGCGCACAAACTTAAAGTCTTCCTCGGTTTCTGAGCCTCCATGTCCAAGTGTCAGTCATCCGTCTCTTTACCCACCCACTCCCCACCGACCACCACCAGCACTATCACCACCCCTGCCCCCTTCAGAAACCACATTTCCAAGCAGCTTGTTCCATTGCAAGCAATTAGACATCAGGTCACAAGCGCACCAGCAGCTGGGTCCTGTTTCAGCGGGCTGCGGTGTGAGTTCAGAGCAGGTTTCAGTAAATGGGGTATACATCAGCAGACTGTACACAGATACAAACCAGCTGGCCCCCTCAGCTAATTTGCCCCACGGTGAAAAGCGAAAGAAAACTGAGGGGAATATTAATTTTCTCTGGAAAGTGTTCTAAATGTGAACGGCTGGGTTTCCCCTTTCACCTTGAGCGACTGCAGCAGCAGAACAATCACGTCCGCCTACATGTGCATGTATAGGCATGTGTGCACGAACTCACTCACACACCCACTGAGGGAACGGGGTAAATTCTTCCAAAGCCATGTTTGACTCCTCATTTTTCAGCCAACCCCTGTCTTTGCCCTCACGGTTTAGCAGATCAGAAATAGACCAGCTGACAGCCAGAGGGGACAGATGAAATCTCAAGAGTCACACAGTTCCCAGTCCACCATCCTTCTGTTAAAAAAAACCAAAAAAACCAAAAACAGTCACTTTCTCATGTTTTCAACAATGTCCCGATGAGTGTGGACCTTTGATTAAACAGTTTTCATTTGATTGTGACTGTGAACAGCTTAAAGGATCAAGTTTCTTTGCAGTATACGCTGAGACAAATCCAAGTCAGACAGTTTTCTTGTCACTAATGTGCAGCTGCAATCAAAGTTGTCAAATCAACTCAGCAGAGGGGTTTCAAATTAAGCAGCGGACCTGGGGCTCATTTGCCTCAACCAAATATCCTCCCACTGAGGAGATTACTTGTCAGGCCCACAAACCTTTTGGCAGGTCTGTTGGAAGCTTTGCTCAAACCCACAAAACTTGTAAATTCTAGTCATGATGCCAAAGTTTCCAAAGATATCAAATGAGCCAGGATGAATTACAGGGGGACGTTCATGCAGAGACGCAAACTTTTTTCTTCCATTTTTGTAAGAATATTTCAATCAACATAATGGCTACGTAACTTCAGCTATGTGCTGGAACAAGCAGATCCAAGAAGTGTGTATGAGATATTACCAAACTCTTTGTATAAACCAGTTGAATCTCATTTTCAGCCTGGTTCAGTGGAATTTGAAGAGACAGAGAATAATGGAGTTAGTGTTGTGTTTGTACATAGTTGTGTGTCAGGACCAGTCAGCACTGTGGGACTTCAGAGATCAGCAGGTCACTGCGAGTTTCAGCCCCATGTCTTATTTTAGTGTTTTGTTTGGGTGCTTTTCAGGAGGGAGAGTATTTTAGTTTTCCCAGTGACTGATTGGCCTCCTTGTTTACGGAAGCTCAATTATACGAGCGACTGGGCAGCATACTGGTCCTAAACAAGTCCCTATGGGCCCTCTAATGGCCATGCTATAACTGCTGAAGGTTTGGTGAAAGGGCAGCGGGTGTCTTTGCAAGCTCTATAAACTATTTTACCATTTACTAACACTGAGTCTCTGTTTGCAAGGTCTTCCCTGTTTAATGTTGGAATTACGAGGGATTGATAGAGGCAGGGATCTTTACATGTGGTGGTGAAGTTAGAAAAAGAGCCAACGGTGACGAATTTCACGAGCTTCCTGATGTTTCCCCCTGACATTCCCACTGGGACTTGTCATCTTTGGACCTTTCCCCTTTCCCTCCTCTAAAAGGTATGATGCCAAGAGCAATTTAGAGGGATAGCAGAGTAGAGGAAGTCTGAGGGAGGACTGGTCAGAGAAAAATTAAAAGAGAACTCATTTTGAAGGAGAGCGGAAAAAGAAATCTGGACCAAGATAAAACACAAACAAAGACAACGAGAGACAGATTCAGACATTAGCCAGTTGCAGCTCTAATGAAACAGCTCTAATGAAAAGATGGAAAAGAGCTGTGAGGGCCTCTCCCTCTGAACAGCCAGGAATATGCCAGTGCTTAAAGAGAAATGGCACTCTTCTTTCAAGTTTGTTTAGACTGGAGAGCAAAAGATCCTACATGATTCCTCACTTTGTTGTATGTTGTCTTTTCTTCTCCTCTAACCTAAACCTCAATCCCTCTGTGATCATCCCTTCTTTTGTTTTTGACTCCATATATGGGGCTCTAAGGTGAAATGTCTCCTCTTGCACATCTTTGCTTATGTTTAGACAGGAAAACATAAAATCCCTTGCACTGAGGTGACTTGTTAAGAAAACCAATGTGCTTTATTAGCTGTGATACATCTTTAGGCATGATGTTTGACTACCTCAGAAAGGACACAGAGTGAACTGAACAATCACTTACAAAAAGTTAATGGGTTCACTGTCGGACTTTAAATCAGGAGGCTCTAGTCTGTCTCTCTATGTTCTGCAGCACCATGCAGTCGTTTCACTGCCAGCCGAGAGGAAAAATGGATGGGAATGGAGTGGGGTGCATCCTTGTAATGAAATTTAGTACTATAGTAGCTTTTCAGTGTGTGTGTGTGTGTGTGTGAATGCAGCTGGACATGCTGGAGGGAAACTTCCCCACCACAGTGGAGTAGGGGGGGTTGTTTGTTTACTGCACGGTCCACTATTTCATATTTCCGTTCTCACCCACGCCTCCCTCCCATTTTCTGTCTCTCTGTTTCAATCCCCCCCACACACAGACACATCTCAGCTCTGTTCTTAAGTCCCTCCTCACTTTCTTTCAGTCTACTTCTTGGTCATTTGCTCGACTCAACATTCCCTTGAAAGCTCATTCCCGCAACACTCAGACTGTCATTCAAGGGCCTCAGAGCTTCAAACAAGGAGCAAAGTGAGCAAAGTGATGCTTTTCCGTCAAATTTTATTATACAAACCAGGGCGATGTTGCAAAAGGGCATGAAGTGATATAAATAGTGAATACCCAAAGGTCAAAGGTAGCATTTTTGTCGACACGGCTAAAGTAAATTGGTACAGATACATCAACTTTGTCCTGAAGATCTGTGAATGTGCTACTTTTTACATTTCAATATCCACCATTAGAATTGTTTGTTCGCTTCTGCACTCACAAACAAAACACTGGGAGGGTGCATCCTTTCCAAGAGATTTGATGTACAGTGATATTCAGATAATTCTGTTACTGTCATTTTGAAAAAGAGAGAAAAAGATTTATTGGATGTTATTTTCCCATGATTAGTCCTTAACTGTCCAGCTCAGTGCAAAACTGTGCCGGTTGGTAATATTTGGACGAGTCCAGTGGAAACAGAACACAGATGGTGATCGAATCTGCCTCCAGGACAGCTGACAATTTCATGCCCATTTGTGGACAACTGCCCTGGGTATCTACGCTACACACAGCAAAACAAGTGAACATCAACACAGTCACCAAATGCTATCATCACGATCTGTCTGCTTCAGTTCAAATTATGCAGAAATCGATTGTGAGAATCACACGTTCAAAAAAGACACATTTATTCACAGGTTATTGTTCCCAATTAATATATACAATGACTCTTTTTTTAGGCTTATACATCATACATGTCAGAGGGACGGAAAAAATGTGGTTAAGTGAGCAAAAGCAGATTATATCTCCGGGCCATGTTTGTATATTTTTCCAATTGGGACTACTTGTTTGTTTTGGTCCTAACTCAAGTGATCCCTCATTGCAGAAGTGATTTTCCGAAAGCTCTTAACTGGGTTTATAAAGATATAAACTTCACTGTGAGTGACCTTAAAAGTCTTTAGGAAGTTGAAGGGTGAGAGGGTTTTCTGTGATACATTTGGCCCACCAGAAAGAATAGGTGTTTCATTTTTGGTATGTTTTTTTTGTGTTTGTGTGTGTGTGTGTGTGTGTGTGGCTGCCCCAGGCCAGAGGAACAGGTAGAGTCATGGTCTGAAAAACAAAATATTCTCAGGAAACAAAGTTCAGCAACAGTATCTTTCAACTTTGACCTTTGGCTTCTGATGGTGATTCCTGAGAGCTTGTTTTCATTCTTAACATGTACCTCATTCTCTCCTGAGCTCCCCACTCACTCATGTTCAGCCATCCGTCCACGTCTCAGGTCTCAACATTAGTTTTTTTTTTTCTCCTTTGGATGTGAACACTTGTTTTCCTCTGCGACCCTCTGCTTCGGCTCTTACGAGTCACATTAACATCAATTTACACAATTAAATGAGAATGCGTGAAGAGTTAGCACATTGCTGCTCTCTAGCCAAACATGTAATTGAACTAATAGCAGCTGTTCGAGCCGGATCTTATAACGTACTCACATGTTCCATTAGGAGCTGCTCTCATGAGCCAGCGGTGGGGTGACTGGCTCCAGATGTTCTCCGTGGCAGTGAAAAAAGACTCACAGGATACAACAGACAAGATGAGGAGATGTTTTCTGTCACAAGAGAAGGACGAGAATTGTCTCTGGTGATTTGAAATACCATAAAAGGAGTTCTATTTTTACCAGCTCTGAACCCAATGAGCTGCATTTATCAGGAGTCTTTCTGTGCCAAATCCTGCTGAAGAATCGTGCAATGCAAGCTGGCCAAATGATAACACCTCGACAGTTCTATTGTTACAGTTCAGTTCTGGGAAACTGTGCATGCTGTGGTTGTGATTGAGTAACATTTGTGGTGGTTGGATGTAAACAGCTCTGGGCAGTGATTCAAGAACAGAGCTGATCAACGGGAGACTTCTCTATTGACATGCTCAAGCTTCAGTGTGAAATGGCCGGCAGTCTTTGTGTGTGCTCATCTCAAAACCACCTTTTTCAGTGATTGGGTTAAATAAACAAAAGTGGTTATGCAAATAGGTTGGCATCTCATTAGCAGCTTGTAAAAGCCATTGTTGCAGATTCTGCTGACAGTAAACTTTGTCCAAACTAGACAGCTGTGTTCTCAAGGGAAAATTATGATCGTCACTGCTCTCCTAAGGCAGTTCATGTAGAATCAAGCTTTCAAACTTTTCTCAGATGACTCAGGGTTTGCCTTCTTCAACTAATAAACATTTTAAATGATATATTATGACTCTATGTTTGTGTCTCTCTCTCTTCATGTCTTTAACTTTTTCTTTTGATGTTTTTTAAAGTACTATAGGGGTATTTTATTTCCTGTAGGCAATTACACTAACTGGCTAACTGTTTGATTGGGCTTCAGTTCTCCAGATGAGACTTGAGTGGTTGCAGCAAGAGGGCGTCACGACAACAACAGCGGAGGAAAGCACTGAGAACACTGAAATCAACAGCATATGAAACAGATACATTTTGTACTCTTACTCTTTGCTCTTTATTTTTCAAATCACCTGCTTTGTCTGTTTTGCTTATTCATCAGTTTTGTGGGCATTAGTCATGCTGCCTGGCACAGCCTGAGGGCTCATGACAGCTAATCAAAATAATAGACAGGTGACGAAACAGACATTTCGATAATTGGGAGGGAGGAGAGCATCACTGCTTTTCAAATTAAAGAAAAAAAAATCCTCCATAAAATAAGCAGCAAAACATAGTAATCATTCCCTTTAAAATGTAGTTGAGTAAGAGTATAAAGCAACATAAAATGGAAATTAAATTTACTGAATAAACCGAATAACAGCACTTAGGAACAATTTAAAGTCCAAGTTAATTTCCCTGAAAAATCCCTTCTGTGTTGAATAAGTCTTTCCCAAACTCAGTATCACAAATACTATGATTTACAGTCCAAACTGGGACTTTCTGCAGTGTACCAATGTGGAGGTTTCTCCTGTATCAGGCGATGTGGTTTTTATGAGCCCATCTTCACATCTGTGCTTAGTTAACGCGGGTTGTGCTCTCTTGTGGTATCGGTTTATGTGTCTCTGATCTCTGGAACTAACTGCTCCTTAAGCAGTCAACTCCACTATAAATCTTAAATCTTAAGCAGATCTTGAATTTAGAGGAGTTTGCCACATCATAGCTTAAGTAGTAGGTAATTGGAGGAATTGGCATCTGGGGAGTTTTTTAATGATGCAGTCATTGGGGTGGCTTATGTGCTTAATGATGCTAATGTGGTGCACATCTGCTTGCTCACCATAAAACACGTCCAATTTGATGTGGAACTGAATGCAGAAGGTTTCGTGTAAACAAGAACTAATACAAAGGAACAATAGCTGTCTACACAATCATCTTCTCTCTATCTCACTATCTCTCAAAGTGCCGCAACATGCTGCTGTGGTGTCTCAGACTGTGTGCAAACACAGTAACACACCATCAGTTTACACATCTGGGGCAAGCAGCAAGTTAGCAGCTAAAATCAAAACAAAAGGATTCGACTGTCCGAAAAAAAACTTTATAGAAGTTCACATCCAGTAGTGTAACACTAACACAGGGCAGACAACAGCTGATTTAAACTGACGTCAGGCCTCCTTCCCTACTTCAACTCCCTCACAGTGCTTTCCTTTCACTCCCTGCCAGAGTAAGCATTTTGAAGACAAAGTGTGTGTGGGGAGTAACACTGGCCATTAATGACCTTCAAGTGTGACTGACGCTAAACGAGAGAACGACACTGTAATGGCGTCACAAGATCCTTGGTTTACATTAGCAGCACTCTAACTAATCCACATCTGTTTGGTGTCGCCTTGATGACAAGTAATTAATGTCACATATACAATATTCTGGTTGACAGACAATTGGCTGTATGCTCTTTAAGTGATGTCAAGTCCTCTGCTAATAAACCCCTTTGAGACACATTTAAGAAAGAGAGACATTCCCTGCATTCTTCTGTCAGAGAAGAGTTACTGTTCTTGAGGCTTTGGTTGCAGTTAAGTTCCTCACCCTTCACAAGTGTTACCATTGGCAAACGAAGACAGCTTTGCTTAAAAACTGTTTCAAATCTTGTTGAATGCAACTGTATTTTTACTCTAATACTTAATATTTACTCTAATAACACACTTTTGACCACAAATCCCTATGTTTTAAGGTTTTTGTCCAAGAGCCCAGTTTGAAAAGAGTTGTATAGTTCCACTGTTGATGGAAAAGTAAATGATAGAGTGAAATCTTAGACTGGAACGGTAATAGCGCACCCCCTTGGTGCTTAACTCACTTTATTATAAAGTATAAAGTTCACAATACACACCCACAATACACACCAAAGATGCTCTTTATCAAGAGTTGTTGGTTGCTGAAATAAATTCTCCTGTTCATGCTGGGTGTCATGTCTCTCTAGTGCAAAGTGCAAATGGTGAAAAATTCTGCCCCTTCTCCCCACTTTTCTTATTGAGCTACATGGAAAGCTTTTTTCTCCCAGTAGCTGCACATAAGTTTGTTGTTGGGATGAAACAGTGATATTCAACCTACACATGTCTGCCATGATAAAGATAAGTTTTCCATTTGGCCAACTGACGAAAAAGTAGACTGAATCTGGTTGAACTTCATGGCCCAGCTGCACTGTAATTTAAAGTTGCAAAATTTAGCACAGAATTTGATTAATTTTAAAGGAACTGCTTAAACACCAGATTGTCAGCACTCACAGCGCTTTAAAACTCCAGAAAACAAAAGAAGCAAGCTTATTATCCGAGGTGCACCATTCATTTTTAGTATTTTTTATTTTATATTAATTACCTCTCCTCTGCCATCAGTGAGTCTCTTTATTTAACAATATGAGTAATTCCATCACCTGGTACATGTCACTTAGCAAGATATCAAGATTGAGCTGAGCAAAGCAAGCAAGAGCTGTTGTGATTATTGAACCAGAACTGTATGATTAACTAGAGCTGCATTCTAGCAGCTTGCAAGCTTGCAAACCACAAAAGTTCATCAACCCTGTGAGTTAGCTTATGTCACCAGGCTCTAGCACCACAACTTCACTGTGCTGTACTTTCTGGTGAAACTAGGTCATTAAAATTCATTTTCACACAAGGCGAGGAGTGTAGATTTTGTCCCCCATCTTGCCTCCCTCACAATTTAGGAACCACAAGTTCAAATTGCTGTTGATCTGTGCAGTGCGTAATCGACTGTTGGTGTGGGAAATGCAAAAATAAAATTGGAGTGAACAGTGAGCCAATGCATGCTGTCATCACAGATGACAACAATGCAAGCTGTAAAGCTAGCAAGTCCCCCTACTCTGGATAAACAAACTGTGTTGTTCAGACAACTGGAGCCATTACCAGCCACCACAGAAACCCAAAGCTCTCTCCTTATTAAAGATTGCCTTCATCCATGGTCGTTTTCATAAGCCCCTCTACTCCCTCCCACCTCCTCTCCATCAGTTCCTCGCTCTCTGCTCCAATCTCATTCTTTGTGGGTTTGGGGTTGGCGAGTGTAAGGCGTCACAGAAACTGAGGCCCGCTCTTTCATTCTCTCTATCTGATTTTTTTTCCTTTTCTTGCACTCTCCCTCTTCTTTCTCTCATTTTCCTTCCCTCAATCTCTTTCTCAGGACTAGGCGCTCTCCTTTTTTAAATGGGGGAGGGCCTCACCAATGCACATGCCAGAGAGAAACAATGAGGGAAGGTTAGTTTGAGAAAACACAGGAAGCCAAGATGTATGGACTCCAACTGGCCTGTACCCTGTTGTGAGCGTGAGCCAGCCAGAGGAGAGTGTGGTCTGTGGGTGCGGCCTGCCGTGCTTTCTGCCTGGGAACAGATTGATTTAACTCACAAAGACAGAACCCGTTGAACTGAACACACATGAAAACATTCACACAGACACTTGCCAGAGCAATAATAAACAAACACTGATATTCTAAATTCTCCATTTCCTTTATTTCTTCAACTATATTTGAAAGCAACTCAGTATTAATGGTCCAGAAAATTCCTCACAGTTTCCAAGAGTCTGCAGGCTTGAGTTCAACACTAGGTAGATCCACAGATAGTTAATGGAAACCTGCAGGGATAGAAAGAAAAAGCTTGGGTTTGAGGGTAGAGGGGACACATACACAAACCACATATAATCACCAGTGTGTTAGTGTGGGAGGACAGATGGACCCCTGTGGGTGTCGATGAAGGAGGTCTGAATGAGCCTTTGTTGATAACAGTGATGGATGACGTTCTTAAGGAGTCGTAGATGGTATCTGTTTTATAGAATCTTAAAGACGGGTCTGGGGGAGATGGCCACAAGGCCACAGTCCATTCATCAATCGAGGAAAAGAAGAAAGACAGGGAGAAAAGACAGAAAGAGATACTAGTGTTTGAACATAGCTTGTTTATGGTAAGTCCTGCTCCTTACATGGGGCTTTCCACTGAAGCCTTTCAACATAGCAACATGAAACACATGGTTGAAATGGGAGTTTGGAAAAGAACAAGAGTAATTATTGGCACGGTGGGAGTCATAGAGTCATGTGGGAGTGCAGTCTGCATAACTTGCATCCTCCAGTTTTGCGGTTTCATGTGAATCATTAGGAAGAGTTTACAGAAGAATTTTACCTCCATTTCTCAAACAGGGACTTTTTATTTGAGCTCTTGATAAAGCTCCCAGAATGAACCTGCAAAACGGACACATCGTGTTTTTCATCCGCCTGCTGCTTTTACTTGTTTGCCTGGTGTCGAGGTTCCTCATCAAGCATGTCTGCATATTGTACACAGATGGCAAAGCTGACCTCTCAAGTAAAGGGAATCCAAACCAAAAGGCACAAACTATTCATTTTCTATGAAGGGGAAAAATGACATCAGCGAAAAAGCTTCATGAAAAATGCAGCTTTCAAAAACCATCTGCTTATGTCTCTTCATACTGGGCTGCATGCATTTGACTGACAGCCCACCACCTCAGTGTGCCAGTGACATTTGGCATTGGCAACACAGGAAAGGTCAGGAAGGGGAGTTTAAGGAGGCAAAGTGCCAACAGGCAGGAAACATGATCCAAGACGCCACGCTGCTGGGTCAAATACCCCCTTTAAACAATATGACCTGAAGCCTGTGGGTGAAACAAAATCATATCTACACCAAAGAAAACTTGGCCTGTATGGAGCAACTAAAGTGACAAAATATTATTTTTGAAAAAAAACTCAAACAAGTAAAGCATATCTGAATACATAAAAAATATTTGTTTTTATGTTTGCCTTTTTTTCCTACATCAGAGGCCAACTGCAGCTACAGCACAACGTAATAGTTTTATCTTATTTTATGTTATGCACTTGAAGATGATGATAATGTTATAATGACAACAGTATGGTGTCCGTTTACTTCTAAGCTTTTTGCATGCTTGCTAACTTTACTTGTGTTAGCTAGTCAATACATTCAGAGTTAACTCTTAGCCGGGTTGATAGATAAAATGCCGGTCCTCAGTGTGTTAGGCTACCAGTGTTACAGCTACGAAAAACTTTTTATAGTTTTTTGATTCTCATGGCACGTTAACAAAGCAAGAGAAAGAAAGTGGCAACATATTTTTTAATACATTTTCTTTAAAACACAGCTGTTTGTAGCTGTGTACAATTAGAAGCCTAACTGTGAAATAAAGATTGTGAAACAAAGTAAATTTTGTTTTAGGGACATTCATACTCAGGTTACATGGAATCTTGTAGGAAACAACTTTAGTTGCTCATTTATTCCAGTTAAAGCGTTGTGAATAACTATATAGAAACGGCAAATCTTCTTGCTGATGCTCTCCTTTGATAAAGCGGGCCATACAGAGGCATCAATAATGAATCAAGACTGTTTAAAATGTAGCTAATGATTCCTTGTGGTACTTGTACGCGAGCTAGCCACACATTCCTCTTGATTGTCTCACTACAGTTACACATACCAAACCCAGGACCAGTCAATTGCTAATAGTAAATTCTTACTCTGGACATGCAGAGACGAGCCTATTTCATTATCATACAATGTGTAGAATAGAAAAAAATTATAAATGCGGAAGAAAAATGGGAAGTCTTATATGGGGAAATAGGAAATAGATAAATTGGATTTGACATGCGTCATGTTTTTTTGTATAAAAAAAAGGAAGTGAAATGCACAGAGACTAAAATAAAAATATGAGAGTTATATTTTGTTCTCGTCCAATAACGCCCTACTTCATAAACTTAAAGACAACTGACGAAGAGAAAATTTAGTACTTTAGGTGAGGAAATGCCTTGAGGAAAGTAAAAGAGCAATTTGAAATGAATTCTATCCATGCTGGGAATTTCCACAAACTGCTGGCTTACAATTAGACTTGTCAAATTGTCTGTGTGTCATGTCAGTAGTATGCGCCCCCCCCCATTTAAAGGGCCCCAATTACGAGAAATAAACCATGTATCTTTGCAGATACTCCTTTTAAATAAAATTTGGTCAAACAACTGTGCCACCTCAGATCTGGTAGACAGTCCCTGTGGTTAAACTTCCTGTAGAGACACAGTTATCGCCCCATCATTGTTTTTATTGGTCGAATGTCATATCATTTATCTATTTTCATAAGATTTTTTTTAAACATACCCATTTACTTATACATATATTTTAATCAAACCTGTCCTTGTTTAATGTATTTTTATTTTTATCTATCCAATGTTTCTAAATGTAACCTATAAATAAACTGACATGACTTGACTTGACCCAGAGTCTGTCTGTTTGTTTCACTGGGTACATTTATAGATTTATTTTGGTCTCTGTAAAGTAATGTGACCAGGTGCTGCTTTCAAGACTTGAGAGAAAGGATGATGTAAGTCAGGATAATTACAGGACCCTGTGTATATGTCTGTCTGTGTGTGTGTGTGTGTGTGACAGAGGATTGGATGCTTGATTCTCTATCTGTCTATGTCTGACTATAGCTTAAATGTTGGCCGTGTGGGTGTGCATGTTCATGTCTTGGAATGCACATGACTAAACCTGCATTATGTACTGACTCGATTTTACAGTGATAGACACACACGGTAGTGTCTGACACACCTGTTCACACAGCGTCACCTTCTGAGGTGTCTGGTTTTGGCTCTGCTCTTTGATCTGTCTGAACCCTCCTCTCTCAAAACATGGTAACAAGGTGATTAAAAAGCTCAAAAAACATTGTGGTTATGTGCATTTACAGTGTATTTATACAGCACATCATGAGTTTGACAGCAAGCATGTCTGAGTGCTCTTATGTGTGTCTGTGACTACCAACAGGAAGCTCCAGAGTAATAACTCACACAATGCAGTGACAGTAGCTGCTGTAATGCCCACTGCAGATAAAGCATGGCGCTTAAGACAACACTGCTCACAGCTGCCCCTTTTCCTGGAACAACCACACCAGACCATTCAACTGCCATCTGCTAAGCCTTTATCATCACCTCCTTGTACTGTGTTCTGGTCTACTGTGTGTGCATGTGTGTGTGTGTGTGTGTGTGTGTGTGTGTGTGTGTGTGGAAGGGGTACAACATGGTCACTAGAAGGAGGCAAAGGGAGGAAATCAGTTTAAAAAATGAGATCACATGGGAGGATACAGAGATTTAATGTGACAGAGAAGACAAATATATGTATGTGTATGTGTATGTGTATGTGTATGTGTATGTGTTTGTGTATGTGTATGTGTTTGTGTATGTGTATGTGTTTGTGTATGTGTGTGATGGCATGTGTGTGTGTATATGTGTGTGCTATGATTTCTCCGCTGAAAGTCATACAGACTATTAATCATTTCAATGAGAGCACACTCTTAGTAATACGACAGCCTGTGTAATATGCATTTGCTCAGCAAATTATCATCTTAAATGAATAAAAGGTTCTTATTATACCTAATGTGCTCCAACATCTTTTTTACTGGACATGTCTGGTCTATAAGCACAATCTAATGAGAGTTTAGTGCCAGTCTGAATTAGATTACTTTTCCTGTGTTTGCTGTGACCCAGTTTGGCCTTTTCTCCTCTTCTCTTGCACGCTCTCCTATCCATCTCCCCATAAATCTGTTCCATTGTAATCCTCCTCCAGCCTGCTGCACAAACCCCTTCGATGTTAAAAGAATGAAGGCTTTGTTTAAGTTTGTTTAAGCGTTGCTTAAATCTTAAATCATCTCAGCTCTCTTACAGCTCAGAGAGACTAATCTTCTCACATGTCTCCAACCACAGCGGAGCTTTCGGTACACACACCAACATCAGAGAGAGACCTAGATTACATCTGAAGCACAGAAGACAAAATCTTTTGCAGCTCCTTCGAGCACTGATTTCATTTCAAGACTGCAAAACAAATTAGGGGGTTGCTGTATGCATGCAGAAGTTTGATTTCACATCTGCTGGGTTTCTACAAACCACCACAAGACAAACTGGTTCAAACGAGTTGCTGTTATTGTATTTCAGGGGTCTGTTGAGCTTTTTTTGGATTTTAAAGAACTGTATTTATTACTAATTCACCAGATTCAGACAATCTAAATACAGAGAGAAGAAACTATTTAGAGCCAAAGATGGCCTGGATCATGTGAAGTAGGGCTCTGACACACCAGGCCATCTTTGGCTTTAGGCCAGCGTTGGGCCGCTGAGCGTCTGTGGCCCTAGTTTTGCAGTGTGTCCAGAACTCAGCCATTGTTAGAACCATTTCAGCAGATTAAGCATGTTGAATTGGAGGCGGAGCCCAGCAGTGAGAGGAATCACTCTGAATGGCTGTTCAGCTAAACCATATCAATATACAAGAAGAGAAACTCAAGTTGGGAGAGCAAACAAACAAGTGAAGACACAATGCACAAATATTGAAAACATGACCATCTGGAGTTAGGAGGCTGACTAACTGATCTGCATGTATTAGAGGAGGCAGCTTTGATCGAATATTTTAGGCAAATGCAGCTTTGTCATAACAACAGATTGTACATCCAGTCCTAAGTATTTAACGACTGCAACCTGGTAGTTTGGAGAGTTATTTTCTTTCGAGCTGGCACAGATAATGTGTGTTAGTTGGCTGTTGGCTGTAGGCTTTGCAGTGTGTTCAGGTGCGAGTTTTTTTGCACTGGACCAAAGTGACATAATGACGTACGGTCAACCTCCATCGACACTTTTCCTCCTTGTGGATTTGGTGTGTTTGTAGCTTTTAGGTGTCAAGCAACACACATTACATGCACATGTATAGGAATTTCCCTACATTAGGCTGTCAGAAATGATTTACCTTGAGATTTCACATTACCCTTTATAGGGTTGTTTGTTTCAGTTCACCTACAATACAAAATAAATCTTCTTATGGTACAGTTTTGGATTCATTTATTCTTTTGAGATCTGGATTCTGTGTTTTTGCCATTTTTTTATGTTCATATGAATTTTCATTTGTCATTATTGCACCAGATACATGTAAATTTCAACAGCGTCTTATTTTTCCAGACTCAGGGCATCTTCACTTTTAATATTCACAAGACTTTAAGAAACTGGAGTTACCTCAGTAAAACATGGTTTAAATTTAAACTGCTCATAGATATAAGATTATTCTAAATAAGACAGTCATGTATGTGATCACTGGTTTATATAGGGTTATAAAATGGGCAACATTAGACTCATATTATTTCAGAGTTGCATGCATGCATGTGTGTGCTAGTGTGAATACTTGTGTGCATTATAGACAGAGAAACATCTGGGACATCCCTCCTGCATTGTCTCTTATCATCTCTGCTGCGCAACGATAAAGCCCAAAGCTTTAGATAATAACAGCAAACAGGGAGGAGACAACAACCTCAACATGTGCAGTACATTCACACACCCACACACACACACACATACACACACACACACACACACACACACACACAAACACACACACACACACACACACACACACACACACACACACACACA